>VZSZ01006963.1:1215441-1236339 GCA_013398815.1 Ibidorhyncha struthersii | reverse complement strand
AAAACACCCAGCCAAACTTGTGGGCTCCTTACAATGAAGACCAGTAATTAATATTTAAGGAGTTTTCTTATTGATGGATAATACAGACAATGACATAGAATTTTCTTAATATACTGGAAAGTATTTAAAGGATAGTCAGTCAGCTGGACTTCCTTGGCCAAGTTTTCATATATTGGCAATCATAAAGTATTATGATACCATTTAGCATGTGCTTGGATGCCATTCTGCATCTTAAAGTAAGGCAATTGGTTAAGTCTCGATAAAGCTCTGAAAAAGGAGTGTTGCAAACACCGTAGACAAAGCTTGCATATTGCACAATTTGTCATTACAGTCGCAATATCATAGATTAGTATTTGTTGGAGATATACTTTGTCATAGGCCAATTTATTTTTACCTCAAATTCTTCTGTTGTAACATGGAAAACTACTGTTATGCAAATGAAAATATTCAATGTGCAACTCTTTCTAATTTTCCACTATTTAATGTACTTCTAGTGTGAAGAAAATGGTAGAAATCAATTTTTTGTGTGTCCATAAGAAACTGAGATCTAAACGGGTAGCACCTGTACTGATTCGGGAAATAACCAGAAGAGTTAACCTGGAAGGAATTTTTCAGGCTGTTTACACTGCTGGAGTGGTACTCCCCAAACCTGTGGCCACTTGCAGGTAACCTAGGTGATGTTCATAATAATATCGGTTCCTATAGCAGTCATTTTAAAGAACATGTTATGTAATTGGCTAGAAACAATAAAAGCCTAAAATTCAAAGAAATTAAATGTTGTGGCCTTGACTAACTTGAAGGCCTGAGTGTTTGTCAGGGCGGATTTTTTGGTGTTTTCTCTCTCTTTTTTGCTTTGGTTTTGTTTTGGTTTTTGTTTGTTTGTTTTTCCCTTCCCTTTTTTTCCCCTGCTCCTCCCCTCCCAGTGCCTTGGATAAAACAGCTTCTCAGACTAAAATCTAATTTGGGGTTTGTTTATCAAAGCTCAAATAGACTAATAGATGTTTCTTTTGACCTTCTGGTGGAAGCCATGCTAGCAATGACAACATTGTATACCTGTGTTTTTCAAGTGGCCTGTTTCCTTGCGGGGACAGTTCCCTGTTGATCTGGTTGCTTGCCAAAGATGGCAGAGCATTTCTGGGAATTGTGTGATTTGCTTTTTTTGAAATACTTTCATCTTTCCTGGAGAAAGGAGGACTTCATCAGCATTTGATAAGGATGGGAAGACTATTGCATGAGAAGAGCTGTATGTAATCAAGTATAATTTCATTTGCTTGGAATGGATTTTATTTCTACTGTCAAAAGTTCAGTTCCAGCAGTATTAGTTCAGCTGCCTATCCTTGTGGAGGGTAGGGTACTTCTTGATTTGAAATTGTTTGTACCTATCAACACCAAAGATCCTGTAAGATTCTGTAAGGAAGTATGAAAAAAAAAAAAAGCCATGCTGTGTTAGAGTAACCAGGGATGTTCTGTTGCACAGTGATCTCCTAGGAAGAGGAGATCTCCTTCAACAAACTACTTAGACATGAGCAGAGGGTCCTGTCTGTACAAGATAATAAATGTTACCATGTAAATACGCTGCGATTGTCAGGGCTATGGCAAGTACTAAACTGTTTAGCCCTGTTATTACTCATTCTATAATAAAAAGCATTTGCTTAGATTCAAAATACAGTGATAGCAGGCCTGTTTAAAAGCTACTGCTTGGATATAGCTTTTCCTTTTCTCTTGTTCCTCAAGCTTCTTACAGACATAGTACAGGCTTGCTTAGAAACAAATCTGGAGAGGAGAAGGAGCAATGCGAGAAAGTAGGGAAATGGATGCAAGTAAAACTGACACTTAAAATACTATTAGTTGTCATTATTAATTCTGTTTCCAGGTATTGGCATCGATCACTGAATCCCAGAAAATTGGTGGAGGTGAAATTTTCACATTTGAGTAGAAACATGACTCTACAAAGAACAATGAAGCTCTACAGACTTCCTGATGTAAGCAGTATGACTTCTAGAGAATCCCCACAGCTATTGTGAGGCCCAAAATAACCTTCCATCTGTCTCTGGCAGCACAGGCTTTTGTGTGGAAAGGCAATGTGTGCAGGATGTTTAAAAAAAAAAAAAAATCTCTGGTTGATGAAAAAGACCTTAAGGGCTATACTAAACAGAAGAGACTATTGCTGGAAATGTAGATCTTTATATGGAGAAAATATAAACTTTGACTGAAAAGCCTGAAAAAAAAAAAGAGACAAAACACCAACAAAAAAAACCCTCATAAACGCGCGATTGAGTTGAAGATGCGTAAGACTATTCTCATTATGATTAATCTGATAAAAGATTGCTGGAACAGAAAGTTAACAGTTCATGTCTTAAAATTCTCAGAGAAGTCCATCAGAAAGCTGGCTGAGTACAGTGGGATTGTTGATTCCACTCTAATTTACAGCTTTTCCTGTTCTGTCAGAGAATGCTGTTGAATAGCTAGGTTAGTTACAAATATCTTTTTTTCTCATGTTTGCAGCTAATAGTTAGGCTGGCCAAAAGCTGTTAGGATGCATTTCCATGACAGGGCAAGTCTACTGCTGTCTGAGATGTACTATTAAAAAATCTCATTGCTGTAATTGATAGCCTATAGAATCACAGAATAGTCAGGGTTGGAAGGGACCTCTGGAGATCATCTAGTCCAACCCCCCCGCCAGAGCAGAAGCTAGTCTAAGCTTTATGATTGGAAACAGTTTCTTTGCTTGTAAAAGCTACCTTTCTATTTGGAGGGACTGCAGAATATCCTTTACCTGTACCATATTAGTAAACCTTTTTTATTTACACAAACCCTCCCTTTTGGTTAAAAAAATACTTTTCCTTACTCATAGTACTTTGTAATGATTTATCTGACTTTGGAGAATTATGTATGTTGGTATTATTTAGCTTCATGCTGCAGGCTGTCTTGCTACTTATATATTTGAGGAATACACTAAGCACTCCTTGGTATAAAGCACGTGCCATTGCTTGATCTGAACTCCTGCTGCTGTCAGAGAGACTTGTTTCCTCTGCTGCCCTGCATGCTACCCGTGCCTGCCTGTGCAGGTTGTCTCTTGTGTGCAGA
The DNA here is from genome assembly GCA_013398815.1 of Ibidorhyncha struthersii. Lineage (NCBI taxonomy): Eukaryota > Metazoa > Chordata > Aves > Charadriiformes > Charadriidae > Ibidorhyncha > Ibidorhyncha struthersii. The sequence continues at coordinate 1,233,252 of VZSZ01006963.1, read as the reverse complement.
GCAGCAGTTTTCAGAGCTTAAGAATTAATAACCGAATTAATAACCAAATTAATTAGATTTTAATCTTGATGAGCTAAATATAGCTTTTGTCAAATCTTGAAGATACTTTTTATAGGCTAAAAAAGTGCAGTAGACAATTTCAAATACAGGCTTTGGTGGCAATTCTAGTACTGTTTCTCATGGAAACAATACAGGAAAAGAATAGTTTAAAGAGTAAGGATCTTACTTACAGTACAAAAAGTGTAACTACAGAGAATCATTAGAAACAACAGCAGTTGTACCTTGATCATCTTCCTTTGTCATAAAACCCAGGTTTCAACAGAAAAATAAATTATGGAAAACAAAGCATACATCATATCTCATTCATAAAATATAGCTAAGGCAAACATACTGTACAGAGATGAGCAAATAGAAAATAGGTGCTTTGAAAAAGCAGTTTTTAAAACTAAGTGATGTCCATATGCCTGAGCTGTTTGTTTACTTTTCGATTGGAGTTGGGAGCTTCTCCCATGGAAAATAATGATTTAATCTTTGTGCTAATGTTTTCTCTTTAGATCTTGTGCTGTGGGTTTTTTGGGAGTTTTTTTTCCTAAGAAAGGGTTTAGGTGCTGTTGAGGATCTTTATCCTCAGTTTCAGGTTGTTATCATAAACAGTACTGTCACACCAATTGGGTCATTCAGGCCACACCATCCTGTCCCTCAGCACCAAACACTGTTTCTTGCATTCTAACCTCTTTCTTAGAGTCCTTGGAATATCATTGCCACTGAGAGCTCATCTCCCTTTAAGAGGAATTAGTCATTCTTAATCACTTGAACAGTCTCAATTAAAAAGGTTTTCAGAAATAATAAATACTGTAATTAATAAATACCACCCTCACTGAAGGCTGTGTTTGTGCATGTACCTACAGATACTAAAAATAAAGTGGGGTTTGTTTTTTTGTTGTGTTTTTTTTGTTTTTATTTTTTTTTTTAAGCATTCAGTCTCTTGAGCAAGGAGTTTTCTGAAAGAGGTAAATTTTTGCTGTGTTTAGAATAAGGACAGGAGCAAGTTTGTCTTTGTATGTCTTTTCCTGACTGATTGAGATCCTGAGCCAGGATACTCACAAAAATATATGCCCAGTGTAGCTTGATGTGTGGAGCAGAGAAACAAATTTTAGCCCAGTTCTGTACACTTTCCCTTACTTCTGGGGCTGCAAATAATCATTTACTGGTGGCTGTTCTGAGTGTTGCTGGGGGATAAAGATGTTCCAGCCCAGCTGCTTTTACTCCCATCCTGCTCCAGTGTATGGCTTTAGAAGAGGGACAAAGGTTTGGAGGGAGCCGAAATTAACCTTTTGTATTGTAGTTCATAAGGAGGTTATGAATGAAATAAAGCATAGGAAGCATCGTGTTGATGAGTCAGGTGAATACCCCTATGAATTCAGGGCATTTAAATATCTAGATGATATGCTGTTGTGGAGGCAAACCATAGTCCCAGGCTGCTCAGGGAAGCAGGAAGACTAAAATGTAATGCACAGACCAGAGCTGTGGCAAAACGTGCCTTGATTTTTTTTCATCTGGCTGGTGACTCCCAGAGTACGTGAATAAATGCCTCCCCCAGAATAACTCCTTTTGAGCAAAGCATAATCAGCTACACTAATTTCAGGCTTCTAGTAATCAAGTCTCTACCTGGCTGCTCTTGCAATTGACTTTGCTATGATTAATGTGATACGTGCCCAAGTATGTAGCTCAGACAGATGAAGCAGGGTAAATGAACTCTGAAGAGAACAAGCCTTAGCATCCTTAAAAGGAAATATTCAGAAAAGCTAACAAAAGTTGGAGGGAAAACTTTAATCACCCTTACTTGTTTAAACATTCATTGCATAGTACTGGAAAGTAATTTTTTCCTCTTCTGATGTTTAAAGTCAAATAAATAACCTTATTTGTTAAAATACTGTAGCTTTTTAATATCAGGCAGATGTAAGTTATGAGAAGCTTTCTTGTTAACAGAACAACATTTGTGCCTGTATAGAAAGTTGAGTTTGCAAGTGCTAAGAATAGGTGGATTTTTTTTTTGTTAAATATTCCTAATTAAACTTTATCAGCTGACTTTGATTTATAGCTTGACTGTAATTTTCCTAAGTTTGAATTGAAAGTGTTCTTTTCTTCAGATTAACTTCTGATATGCAAGTTGCTTTATGTTTTGTTTCTGTGTCTGGGCCCTAGGTAGTTTCAAGGAAGATAAGCAATAAAGACTGACCTAAAAAAAAAAAAAATAATAATAATAATAGTACAAAACACGTGAAGTCTGGGCTGTTGGCAATAGTATATCTTTCTCTGGAGAAATTAAGTTGTTTCAATAATGAAATATAAAGATTGAAGTGCCCCAGACTGTCTCGATAATTACAAGAGAGGGAATTCTGATTGAAAGCCATTTGTAAAATAGCATAATGAATTAGGTGGTTGGGTAAAGTAGGCTAATAACGAATGCATTATTGCAAGTGGAGTGACTCTGCAACCTACTTTCAGCCTTTGCTGTGTATGCAGTTTTCCTTTCAACATCTTAACATATATTTTTCTTTTGTTACAATAAGGCCACAAAGACTTCAGGTTTGAGACCAATGGAACAAAAAGATACAAAAGCAGTACAAGAATTAATCAACACTTACTTGAAACAGTTTAATCTTGCTCCTGTGATGGATGAAGAAGAGGTAGCCCATTGGTTCCTGCCTCGGGATCATATTATTGACACTTACGTAGTAGAGGTAAAACATGCCCTAATTACTTCATAAATGTCTATGTGAATTCCACTTACAAAAGTTCATATCCCCATCAAATTTTTTAAATGCAGACAGTATGAAAAATGTGTGCTGTAGGTGGAATTTGATATCATGATTCCAAGCTTTGTTTGTGGTATTGCATGCCATTAATAAGAAAGTGCTTGATTGTGATAAACTGCAGTGATCTTGTAACAGGATATTTTAAAGAATTCTGAAATCTCGATATATCACTATCCTGGAAATATTACAGCAAAGAACCTTACATATTTTATAAACAAACCTTTGACCTGCATTCTTCCCTTTTTTTTTTTTTTTTCTTAGAGATGATATCATAGCAAGCAGTGGTCTTCAAATTTCCTTTTCTAGAAAAAGGGAAAAATGATACAATGACTGAGATAAGGATTTGGTTTGAATTCAGTCTCATTCTCCCAGGTGTCTAAGTTTCTGCCATACACCAGTTCAAAATTCTTTATTTTTAAAGACAATTTTAGTGTCAGCTTCTGGGGGAATTATGTTTTTTGATGGTCTACTTCAGTAAAACACTTTTTTTCTGGGAAAAGAATGTGTGCGTGTGTGTATATATATATATATGAATTTGTATATGTTTGTGTGTATATATATGTATATGCATGAGTATATGCAAAATTGAGAAGTAAAAGTTAACATCCTTTGGTGCTGTCATGAGTTGCTGTCAGCTAGGAGTTCAATTATCTTGAAAATTATAATCTTTGTCCACTAACAAGATGGAGAGCATCATCTCTTCCTATCACTTACTGTTCCTTCCCCACCCTACCATTTCCACCCTCCAACCTGTTGGTCACAATGCTTCTCGCAAAATAAGCAGTGCAGGAATAGATTAGCATTTGGATTGGAAAACTCCAAGGCATGGTTGGAATAGCTGCAATAAAGCAAGTGGAGAAAGATACACTCTTCCCTTTGAGTCCATGCTAAATCAGTTGTAGAAGTCGTACTTAGATAGCGTATTACTTTTTTTAAAGTGATAAGCTTATTTGAGAATGATCAGCACTAACATTCTTAAATCTACCAGCTCTTCACAGAAGCTGCAGGTTGTGAAGCTCAGTGTTCCCACACTGCAACCTGAATTTGCGCAGGAGTCTCAGCTGGATTTAGAGACTTAGTGCTGCTGGAGATAAGAGCTTCTGCTCACCGGTTGTCATTGTCTAAGTTTAGCTTCCTACTTACTTTGCAGTGGGTCTAGTGCTTATTGGACTCTTCCATGGTCTAATTTAATTTATTGTCCCTCTGTCTTTCCCCACCCCCTCTTCTCCCCCTGGGTTGGTTTTTGGCTTGTTGGTGAGTTGAAGCCTACAGAAGAGTCCACAAGCATCAGCATGAGCGTGCCACTGACAGTGCCGTTTTAACTGAGCAGCACAGTCTTTACTTGCTTGTTTTACACTATCTCTTGAATTAGTTATTCACTATACAAAACATAGGTTTGTTAGTGCTTAAAATCTTTTAAGACCTGTGTGACCTGGAGAAGTTAGTGTCAGATTTTTAAGTCATCTTTATAATGTGCAGAGCTAAAACCTTAAAATACTCTGAATTAATTCCTGAATTAATATTTTCATTGTCCTTACTGAATTTAGTGAGTGACTTAGTAACTTTTATGTTATTTGTTGTTAGATTATCTCTTCTACAGAATCTGTACCTGCTGTAAGACAATAGCTTTTTTGCATGTGATGGGCTCAGCTCTTTTACTTTCTATGGTAGAAGTACTATCAGTTTAAGGATCCATGTGAGGTCCTTCATTGAACTCAAAATAGTGGGCACCAGTCATTTAAAAATAAAGCAAACAAGCAAGAACAAGCCTTTGTGTGTCTCCTTTGCCTTATCTTCTTGGAGATATCAGGAAACCCAATCAGAACAGGAGTGAAAATCTGGGTAGTTTTTTGTGCTCAGCACGTTAGTCATAACCTGTGTAATAACTATTTCCCATTTCCTACAAATCTACACTCTTGAAGATGGTTAAACTTCATTAGGTGAGTGAAATATTGAGAAAGTTTATGTAGGATACTTTAGATTTCTATACAAGTACCTTTTTTGATGCCTACTGGTCTTATTAGAATTTCAATGTGATTTAGCACTGTTGTCTAGCAAATGGATTGTACTTCTTGATTAATAATCACTAGAGCTGATTTAAATATGCTTTGTATACCAGCACAGTATTTTTTTTTTTTCTGGTTTTAGAAAGTTGAGAAAATTATTTCTCAATATGAACTTTGCAAGATTTAAAAAATATTCTTCTCAAACTAAGTCCAATTGGAAAAAAAGTCTGTACTTTTTTTTTGGAAGTGTGCTTTGCTAGCTGTGTTTATAGGAGGCTAAGCCGGGGAAACAAACTGAAATGCTTTGCCAATTGGTTGTCAAAATGTTATTGGTGTAATAGACTAGAAGAACCTAAATGTTTGTTGCCTTTTCTGAAGTGATCATTTTCAGGTGTCAGTCTCACTTTGATCTATAGATACATCCTTGGCAAGAATTCAGTTTCTTCAAATCTTAGCCAAGAGTACCTGTTAGACTATAATACTTAAGGTGTGCAGAACTGTGCTGCATTTATTACTTGCTCTCTGTAGAACTGCTATGTTAGCTAAACCAATAACTTCCTAATAATTGTTTTGGGTTTTTTTTGTAGGGCTCAAACGGTATTTTAACAGACTTCCTGAGTTTCTACACATTACCTTCAACAGTGATGCACCATCCTGTTCATAAAAGCCTCAAAGCTGCCTATTCCTTTTACAATATTCATACAGAGACCCCCCTCTTGGACTTAATGAATGATGCGCTCATTATAGCTAAATTGGTAAGTTGTGTGGGTTTTTTTTCCTGCTTCTTTCAAAAAAGGATTCTTAGGAGTGGTGGCGAGGTGAGAACTGGCAGCAATTTATCCCTGCCATTGCCTTCGGTTTTCTTCTACTGTCTACAGCACAGAGTACAGTTGATAAGACATACAATATATTAAGATATAAAACACTATGCTTGTTTTTCCTTTTTACTTTGAGTGATGCTAGGAAATGACCAGTTCATGAAGATCAAGGGTTTGCAATAGCTTGAACTGTGTAAACATCCAAGAGCACGCTGATGACCATATTCACTAAGTACTAGAAGAATAGAAAGTATCACTAAAATAGTTTCCACTGGGGATGAGTTAATAAGTTATATTAAATACATTTTGTTTGTTTAAACCATTTGTTATTTCTACAAAATGTAAAAGTTTATTTGTGCAAGCTTCATGATTTCATCTTGTTACTAATTGCTGCCTGTAAAGCTCTATAGATGATGTCCTGTTGTAGCTTTTAAGCATACCTTCATGCATGGAATTACACTGATAGATGGTTTAGTTGAATGGAAGGGAAGAGATGATAAAGAAACTATAAAAGTTTTTAAACATAGGAATTGTAAAAGTTTAGTGCTGTCTGATGAAAAACTAGTGCTCAGCCCTTAATCATCAGGGTTTCATGGGAGTGCAGTGCAAACACCAGTGGCAATGTAGTTTGTGGTATGCAGCTGTGCAGGTGATGCACATCCCAGCACTCTGAATGAATTCTCAGAGACCTGTTTAGCTCTTCAGGGTCATCCAGCTCATGGTATCCATTCTAGCAAACGTTCCCAACACGCTGCAGAGCACAAGCATGTGTTCCGCTCCTCATGCTTGAAGCTTGCCCCTCCCAGCTGAACTGTTGCTGCCGTACTACTTGTGCTATTACACCTACTGGATGAGTGCTCAGCGCAAGCAAATGGTAGCTGTGCTCCTGCCATCTGCACTGCATGTTGCACAGGGATTTCTGTGTTGATCCTGTATGAAGTCAGTGATGGTGTGCAAAGGCTGTATCTGTTCAGACTTGGGCTACATGAAAGCAGCCACATAGTCTTCAGTTTGTCTGCCTCGGCCATGTTCTTGCAGCACTGTAGCTGAGCTGATAGCTGTGACCTGAACTGCTTGCTGAGACTTGTTGAGCTATAAGCAGTATTGAGTAGAAGAACTATTTAGCAAGGAAAACTCCTGGATAGTCACAGGAAATACAGAACCACATTATTCAGGCTCCAGAATAATACCAAAGAAGTTCAGAGACAGTCTTTGAAAGGTATTAAGATATATGAAGATACAGGAAGGTGGCTAGTATAATTTTCAGACGTGGCTAAAAAGACTGGTACTACTTATTCTTAAAAGCCAGAGTGGAACAAGGAATAAATGTTGGTCTCCATTTGAAGTGTGGCATAGGGAGCTGAGTGGCTGGCTGTTCACTAGGCCATGGATGGAACAGGTAAGGAAGCAGTTACACGGTCAAACCACAAGGCTTTGCACCTTCCCGTGTCTACTTTTCTCTCTGAATGTGACACGCGATTCTTTTATTTTAAATGGATCATCATGTAGTTAGAATACTGGGATTTAGATGGCTGTGGATTTCCAAAGTACCTGCTGTCTGCATCATTAGATGCCTAACTCCGTTTGTAGATCTCGTACTTGGACTTTTAGATGAGGAGAGGCGAGTCAAGGGAAGAGAAATGGTAAATGCACTCCTATTCACAGCTTTTTGTTTACAAATGTACTGGGTCTGGCTGGGATGGAGTTAACTTTCTTCCTAGCAGCCCAGATGGTGCTGCACTTTGTTTTTGTGACTTAAAACAAGGCTGATAACATACCGGAATTTTGGCTGTTGCTGGACAGTGCTTGCTCAGCCTCAGTGATGATGTGCTCCACAATAAAGGCTGAAGGAAAGGAAAGGAAGGGGGGATGCTCCTGGTTATGGCATTTATTTTCCCAAGCAACCATTATGCATGCTGAGACCTTGCTTTCTAGGAAGTGGCTTGACATCTGTCTGCCGATGCAAAGTAGTAAATGAATTCCTCTTTTCGCTTTGCTTATGCGTGCAGCTTTTCCTTTCTTTATTAAACTGTCATTATTTCGATTCACAAGTTGCCTTGCCTTCCTTCTATTTTCTCTCCATCCCATGGGAGAGGAGTTAGCAAAAGGCCAGGTGGGTGTTTGGCTCTTGGCTGGGGACAACCCACCACAGTCCTTTCTGTACTTTTACTCCCAAAGAATGCATTTTGGAGGTACAAATTCAACGCAGCAAACTGCTTTCAGGGTTTGCATGTCAGTTTAATGTTGATTTTTATCTTCATATTCATATTCTAAAATTAGCTTAGAACTAAGTCTAGCAAAATCTTGGCAATTATAGAACAAAATGCCTGACCTCCAAAGCAAACCCCAAAATTTGGAGTTACGCACTTAGGTTCCGTGCATTCTGCATGAAGACAGAGGGACTTTGCAGCACGATAATCTCCCCCAAACCCTGCCTATTTTATTGTTGAAGCTGACACTAAGTTTCTAGATCTAGAACAGGAGAGACAGCTGATAAACAGGGAAGAAGTTCACTTCTGAGCCTGCTCTAATGGTCTGGCAGAGCTGTGGAGCAAGTTATCTTTGAACAGGAACTTTTTTTATGCTTTCAGAAGATATTAACCTGAACCTAATCTGCTGATGTTTAGATACTGAATTAAAACTACATCTGTGGACTTTATCATTTATTTGAAATTCGAGTGCTTAATTGCAGAGCTTCATTAGTGTGTTTGTACCTACAGTGTGTCTCTATTCTCCCCCACTTCCCTTCCTGCCTTCTGAGACTTCTGTTACTGTTACTAACTTGAAGTATTTAAGTATTTACTTCTTTAGATGCCAATTGTCAAATCCTTGCCACCTTATTTGTCCTGTTTCTCTGTGTTTTTCACAGCAAATTTAACTTAGCATAGCTTCATCTACACACAGAATGACCTGTGTGTCAGGTAGTGGGGAACCTTACGAAACTCACTGTCTCTGCTTTGTGACTTTTTTAAATAGTCCTAAACTGATGGAGAGCTTAAAATGCTTTTTCTTCAACCCCCTTTTTTCCTAATATGGGGTGCTTATTTAAAAGAAAAAAAAATACATGCAGTTTTTATATTGAGTAAAGAACGTTCCTTACCATTTTCTTGCGCTTAAGTAACAGCATTATTGTTTTGTAATTTATTTTTATCTTAGGGTATAGAAAGTCCTGGTGGCACACTGCCTTTGTGCTGTTAAGACTCCAAGATCTTAGGTCAGACTGCCTTGCAGTTAATTGCAAATAAATGGACTTTTATATCCAGACCCCCACGCAAATTCAGCTATTCATACATGGCTATTGTCACTGCGATGGCTTAACTGACCTTGGTTTTTTGTTGCTTGTTTAAGAGTTCACAGTGAGTTGGGATTTGGGTATGTTTGTGTTGCTGCACAAAACCCTGAGACTAATTCGGCTATGTGGCTGTTCTGAGGGCGAAATGGCTCTTTGAGTGGTGAACTTGGGAGGATGATGAGAAGAGGAGTTGGTAGAGAGTGCATGAGTAGCGGAGGGAGAGTAACATATGAAAGACTGGAGTTCTAGAGACAATGGCATTTCATAAAAGAACCAAATCCCCAGAATATAATGTTTATCATTAACAGAATGATAAATGGCTGAAAAACAGCATAAGCTGTATTTATGCAGTTTTAGCTGGAATAGGCCATCTATGTCAAAACATTGTATGTGACTGTAAAAAAAATGCGTATCTATAAGGATAAAATAATGGATAATGCTTTAGGGACTACTCAGACCTTTACCCCTGAAATTGGCTTTAAAATTCCTACCCATCCAGAGATAATATTCAAGCAAAGTTGTGCCTTATACTTCACTTTTTATTGGGAAAATGTCTTTGTGCGTACCTAATTAAAAGGCAAGATTTATTCCCTTGTCTTTTTTCCCCACTTAATTAGCCGAGTCTCTTGGATATTGATGCCACTGTGTAAAGTATCATTTGTGTGTCATTTGAAACTTTAAAAAGTAAAATTTAAAAAATGTTTTGCTATTGCCAGAAAGGATTTGATGTGTTCAATGCACTAGACTTAATGGAAAACAAAACATTCCTGGAAAAACTCAAGTTTGGGATCGGAGATGGAAATTTGCAGTATTATTTGTACAACTGGAGGTGTCCTGGCATGGAATCCGAAAAGGTAAGGGAGAAAAAAGAGCTTCTGAATTCTGTTAGGTATAATGGTTCATTAGTCTACACTGTCCAAAATGGGACGAAATTTTAAAATAACTTTTTTAATTGGTCATATTTAAGATCTGTAATTGAGGTCTAGAAAACTAATGATGTTTAGATTTATTGCCATACTTGAACTAAAACACTGTATTTTTCTTCTTCCTTTAGGTTGGTCTTGTATTACAATGAGGACAATGACATTTTTAGAACTCTGAGGTCATCATTTGAGTTAATTTGATCTCCATAACTCTTGGAACGGTATTGTTCAAGAGGAGTAAAAGCACAACGTCAGTGATACTGAAATAGTCCATTAAACCTGAACAACGAAGACATCCATATGTGACCAAATTTATGCATTTTCAGATAGATCAGAAGGTCCATGAAAAGAATAAAAGCACATTCATTTAAGTTTCAAAGCTTAGCTTGCACCTTGATGAGAAGAAGGTATTTTTTTTCCACTCTGTAGAAAAGACTGTTTTGTACAAACTGAACTTCAGTGGTGGATTAGGGTACAAAAATATTTGCTATTATGTGGATGAACTGCTGCATTTCTATTTATTAAGTGGTGGTGTATGTTTGTCAGTGTAACAGAATGAAGGATACAAACTTGAGTATCTTTGCTTATTTACTTCACATGGATATCATCATTTGGGGGAAAATCATGAAGTACGACACGTTTGTAGCTCTATGAAAGTCCTGGATGTTTTTGTAACTGGAGCAGTATGACAATGCACTGGTTTAACTAGTGCATTTGTTTCTCCATAAGCAACGCTGCCAAATCAATAAAAATACAGATTTGTACTTTGATCTTCAATAGATCAGTGGATTGATTTAACAGTATCGCACTGTTCAGTGCAGGTGTTATCTATGTTACCGGAATGATAATACATTACTGTACTTAATTTACAGTTGTGGCACAAAACCTTAGTTTTTCCTCAGTAGAATAACATCAGCCTGTGTGTAAAACTAAGAATTTTAGTAGTGCTATCAGGATATTTATAGTTTGAATGTTTTCAACGCTTCTGCGAAATTGCACATATTCCTTTGTCTACTTTGATTTCCTATGAAGTCTGTAATTCTAATGAAAAGTATCTTGTGTAAATACGTATTCATAAATTGTTCCTGGTAGTGTTTTTATCCTGACCTTGGAACAAGAAGTTTTGCTATATATGTGGCTGGTAAGCAAAAGAGAAATGCTCTACCCTCAGTTCTTGGAAGTCTCTGTACTGCGCTTCCTGAAATGTAGGAGGGCTGATCTTTGTTGTTTGGGGGAGCTGTGTTAATTCCCTCATGAATGCTCGGCAACCAGAGCAGCTTCCGAAGCACTTCATATGCATTCTCCAGCGTAGCGTCATAGCTAGACATGACAGCAGTTCTTTCAGCTCACGGATGCTGCAGTAATGTGAGCACCAAGAAAATCTGCAGTAAGAAACTGTTCTAGCTGAAAGTGCCAAATTGTGGTAGTGAAGCCTCTGTGCTGTGAGCATCTTCTGAATGTGACTTGAATATCTCATGAAATGCAAATGTCTAAAATTTCCTTCTAAACATGCCTGTAATTCTGACAGCAGATTTTGCTCAAAGTTGGATTCTGTACCTGAAAACGTCAATTTAGACAAAGATAAATTTGTCTGTTCTTCATAACTGCTAGCCCTACCCACCTCCTCATAGCAGTGAGGTTTTTCTTTCTTCCCACTCCTTTTCCAGTGTGTGAATGGTTTGTGGTTTGGCTTCTTTTTCCTGTTGAATTGTGGTGAGGGGATTCTGCCCAAGGGACAGTGATAAATACTTTCCCTCATTGCGTTATAGCTGTGTGATTAAAGCATTCGACCTCCTTCAAACAAAGTAAGGGATTGAAGGTGGTTTGTCTGACCCCTGGGTGTGCACCAGCTTGGGACCTCATGAATTTAAAAGGGCTTCAGAGGAGATCTTTCAGACATCTAATGGTGGAGTTGGGCTTTACAACTTTGGCCACTCTGATACCTGTCTGCCAGTAGCAGTCATAAGAGATGGTGCAGAGGGAGCTTTGACTCCCTGTGTGAGGCCTGAAAATGTTATTGATGGTAATGAGGTAACAAGAAGGTTTAATCTCAGTTCCATCAAAGACTTAAGTTCTTAACTCCCAAAAGGCGGGAAGGTGTCTTCCTGGCTGGGCATTTGCATTGGAGCCTGCTGGGATGAGGAGGAGGTTCACCAAGGGGCTTGGTGTGTTCTGCTTTGGCTCTAAAGGCAGAGCCTGGGCAACCCTTGCTTGGCTGCTGCCTAACATGAGGTGGAACAGGAGGGCTCTGTCCTTGTGGCTAAGGGACTTCCTTGCTAAGAAAGGATCATGGCCCAGCTCCCTAATGCTGAGGGGTGGTCTTGAAGGCTAGGTGAGTTATCTCTGCCTTCCCTCCCCTCACAAAAGTTCAAGTGGAAGAAATGGTAGGTTTCTCCTCTCTTCTCCAAAATCAGAAGGCAAATCCTCCCTAGTACTATTGTTTGGAAAGGCGTCGAGTCCACGATGGGACCAAATATGTGCGGAAGAAGATAGACTTGGAACCGGGGTTTCCCGCAACCTGGCTTTCTGCCCTAATCTTGGGGTAACTGCACATGGAGGAAGGAGTGTGGCTGCTCTTGTGCTGTCTTCTGGGAAAACAGCGCCATTTGCTTCTGAATCCAAGGGGTAAACTTCTGTCTCATTTGCTGGCTCACGCTGCGTGTTAACTGCAGGGAAGGAGGGTAGAGTCATGCTCCTGTAGAGCTGTGCAGTGCTGTAGCTGAGACAGAGCATGAGGGAAGAGGGCATCTGAGCCCCAGTGTTGGGGCAGTTCCTGGAGAGTTCTGTTCATGAGCCTGTGTGTGTTACCTATCGCTGTGTAATCCAACACGGTCTCTTCTGTCCCTGTTGAGTGCTCAAATCTTTTTGGTTTGCCGTGCTCTTCACCTCAAATGCTTCACTGAAGTATTAACAGCAGCCGGAGGATGTGCATCTTGAAGGTGTCCCAGCCTGCACCCACACAATAGGACAGTTGCTCCAGAGGTGGAAATTGTAGCAACTCACTCTTGCTTCCTAAGCAGGTACCTAACGAAAAGGTATTATTTCTGTGGATGCCACTGCCGGCAGCTCAACAGGAGAGGCTCTTCTGTTGTTCCCTAAGTGAAACCTGTCTGTGCATTAGGCTTTGTCATGGTTTGGGCTATGAACAGCTATCAGGTAAGACTCCTCAAAACCTAACAGATGGTTTCACAAAGATCGGCAAGCTTAAGACTCACTCTACCACCTTTCCTACCAGTCTTTTGAAACATCTGCTCTAATTTCTTTCCCAGATTACTCTGGGAGTAATCCCTATCTGCGGAGGGGACACGAATCCCTGAAGAGAGCTCTAGACCTGGGCAGGCAGCAGAGTGCTTGAAAGATGATTGCTGTGCTTATGTTCTTTACCTCATGCTCTGTTTAAAGGCTAAGATTCGAATGTTACAGTTAGCCAGCATGAGAATTAAATACAGTAGTTCTAGCATGCCTTCAAAGTTTTATTCATCCAAAAAGCCAAAGCAAAGGGCATGTATGAAGGACTACGAAGCAAGGCAAAATAAACCTGACCACCTCTTGCCACCCTCAGCCAGGCAGGGCAAAAATTTTGGCATTAAATGAGTTTTTTTTTAAACTTCAGGGAGCATCATGACTACAGAATCATTGCTGCTGCCTCCCTTCGTAGTTGGTATCATGAACTGAGGTCGCTTCTAAATAAATCCAAAATACAGATAAGGTATCTGATGGTACTGCAAATCTGGATTAGCAAATCTCTGAAAACTACAATATGTAAATTTCATCTTTAAGGAACAACAGAGTAACTCTGTTAAACTATTTTATGCTTTCTTCTACAGTACTGTACTGAATTCTGCTTACAATATAGAGCACCAGGTAAATTCCAAGGCTGTTGGATTTGGTTGTCTAAATTGCAGCACTATTCCCTTTCCTTCCTACAACACAACTGTCTCATTAGGAAACTTAGTAGTGTTTGGTAAAACTAAAGGAAACTCAGAAGTTACATAGTATGTTTTCAGTCTTGTAGTGGTTATAGCTGTCATCTACTTTATACACAACAGTACATGGCTTATCTCAGTTTCCTAGGAAATAATTTCAGACTCCACTTAGGGATCGAATTGAGTTTAGGTTCCTTTACATTTTTTTCACATGATGGGTGTTAGTAGTTTGCACACATAAGTCTTTTTTTTTCCAAAATGTAGCAGTAGTAATTTGGTTTTGTTCGGTATTTGAAAATAGTTTTTCCTTCAGCATATTGGACACCAGGTATTAGAAGGAACCCAAGTCTGCATACATTCTTGACCAGAACAAGTTCATTGTTCAGCAGAGCAAACTGAAAGTTGGGAAGCACCTGTGCTGTTACAGCTGTTTACTTGAAACAAGCACTGAACCAGCTTTAAAGAAAGTTATACTGGCATGGACATATGTTTAAATAAACTTTCACTTTTGGTATTGATTTGTTTGAATAATTATACTTAATTCAAATCCATTATGCTTGAAGCATGTTCATCTGTATAGAAATACAAAGTTTATTTAATGCTTTGCATTAATTCCAAAGGTGTACTTACTATGTCTTGTTACTTCAGCATATTCATTGCTGACTATAAACTCTGTGATCTCCAACTGCAAATGAAATATCTTTCCCCACGTGAAGACTCACATCCAAGTTTGAGCAATATTGTTTATTAAAGCAGAAAGTATCTCAACTGAATGCAACATAAAGTTCACCTTGTATTCAAGTGCTTTACACTGTAAAGCCTAACAAAATAGCTCTGTTAGAGCTGTACTCCATACAGCATTAAAAAAATCAGTTTAATATGAAGAACCAAACTAAAATCAGTTATGCAGAAAAAGCTTTTTTCTTTTTGCGAGGTGGTTTCTTTATCTTATTTGGATTTGGAACAAGTTTCTTGATTTTCAAAGGCTGCAAAATTACATGTGAAAGATCAAGCTGATTGCTTTCCGTACGCTTCCGCTTCTGGCTTGTGAGCTCATTCCCCTGCTCCTCTGCAAGCTGCTCTGGTTCCTGATTTTCTGAAGAATCTGTATGTGCATGAGCCACAGATTCTTCCGTTCCGTACTGAAACCACGGCACTTCCAAAGCTGGTATCTTTGGAATTATTGCTTCTATTGCTTCAGTAAATTTATCAGACTGCTTTTTAAAGCCTAGTGCTAAAATGGACGTTAAGCCAAGAAGTGGCGCAACTGTTTCACTGAGACGGGGAACCTGGCCGGCTGGTGTGGCTCGACTTGCGCTCAGCTGAATGAGATGCGATGTGATCATGGCAGGTTTTGCAGACTTGCACACCAGCAAGAGAAGTAGTTCATTTTTTTCCAATGCTTTTGTAACTTCGTTAACTCCGATAGCAAGCTGTCTTCTGATACTTATGTCAGTCCATCCTGGTTTTTGTCGATGGCCTTCTGTTTCCTCTTCTTTAGGGAGTTCATTGGTGCTGGCATCACACTTTTTTTCCATTTGTTTTTTTGTAAGGGAACGTTTTTTCTTTCTTGGAGTCTCAATCTTTTTAAGTCCAGTATGTTTAATCCTTTCTTCCAGAGTCTGTAGTATAAAATGCATATCTTCTCCGTCTATAGTTTTCCACTGAAAAACAAAGGGGTTATCTAGACACGTTTTCACAGTCACCTTCTTTGCTTTACGAAGTGTTGCTGTCCCTTGCTGAATTACAGACATCCTGAGGTTCTTTGGTGTTTTGCCACCCTAGCTGTGGAGGGAAGAAAGAGGTGAAGTAAACATTGGTTCAAATACTGCACTGTTTGCTGTAGAAGCTTGTGGTAATGATGTCTCTTGGGAATGGAGAAGAGAAACATCACATCTCAAAGTGAGACTGGCAACTATCACCCTCTTCCCGTTAGCTCAGTGCTAATTCTTAACAAATCTCCTACAAGGCACAGGCTGTGCCTTTTTTTTTTTTTCCCTAAATAAACAAAAAAACAGCAGACTGGACAGCAAGGTAACACCAGTGACAAGAGACCCTCCAAAAGCTGAAGGAAAGCAGCTGGAGGTATTACAGATTTATAAACAAACACACACCCCCACCCCGAGGTTGAAGGACCACTCAGTTTTAACTGTTGTGCAGCTGCACTGCAGCAGTATTATGAGATGGGGACACCCCCCCCAGAATCACAACGTGAAAAAAGCTCCACATTCCTGAATTTAATTAGCATTTTTAAATTTTTAATTTGCCTTTTCCTTCTTTAATCCATGTCTTGTGTTTGTCCTTATTTAGATGGTATGACAGAAATCTGCAGATTCTATTAATCTATGCTTTCTGTGAAGGAAGGCAATCTTCTACAGGCTTCCAGAAAGTTCAGAAGGGGTCCTTTACTCGTGTCACGTAGACCATGCCTTTACGGATGAGAAAAATGAAACAGGAGCAGAGAAAGGATAATTGTTCTAGCTCTGATTGACCTACTCCAGAATAACAGTGAAGCCATGAAGGCAGGCCTGATGACAGGTAACTCAGTAAGTCCCCATGGTCCTGCTTGGGTTACTATTCACCATCTGCTTGCTAAACCAGTGATATCTTCACTGTTGCACAGCTGCGCTTACAGGACAAGAGCAGCTCCGGTTTCAAGTCAGGAGAAATACGACGTGACTCCCTCCTGGGTTTCCAAGGAGGCAGGCAAATGCCAAGCAGGCAAATGGGTAGCATTTGCATACATCTCTTGAGCGGCAGCCTTTAGGTATTCACAAAATACCATTTTGCTAGTCCGATCAGTTCTCTGTGTATTGGTAGCAAGCTACCTTGATTAAAAAAAAAAAAAAAAAAGACAAATCCTATCTTCACTGAAATTCCCCCAACAGTCCGTACTGCCATAAAGCAACATTGATCTGGAGGGATGTTTCCTCAGTGAAACCCTCGTCTGGGAGCCAGCAGGAGAAGCGCATCCAGCAGAGTTGTGTCAGTGCAACGTGAGTGCTGAAGCCGTGAACCGCAATGAGAGCCAAAACCACAGAAGTAATTTTCAGAGACTGGTAAAACTGGGTAAGCGTTTCAGAATACAACAGAGCAGTGCGTCCCTCTGCCGGTGCTCTCCAAAGAGCCTATGAGCTGCCCTGCAGGGCCACCCAGGCCACGGTCCGTCCAGCTCAGTTGTCTGCCTCCAACTCTGGGAACTGGTGAAGCTGTTTGGGGAGGGCAGGGCCGTCCCGCCGCTGTCAGCCACTGTTCCCCTCGGCTCCCACGCACCCAGAGCGGCTGCCTCAGGGACGCAGGATGGGAGAAGATCTGCCCACTTGTTTCACTGGCCCTTTACGGAGCGATCAGTTGTGGTCCGTGTGGTTCTCTCATCCCTTCAGCTTACCACCACGGTGGCAACAACCAAAAAGTGGAAACAGCTGAAGAATGGAAACGATGACTGGAAATCTGACATGTGACTGAGTTAGAAATGGAAGCTTATGATAGGTTTAAAAAAACAAGTTCTAGGCTCTTATTTTTAAAACCTTTCAATTAGGGATGCTCTGATGACCTTTAACAGGGGGTATCACGCAAAGTCAGCAGCAGACTTGTATGTGAGAAAGGAGCAAAACAGGAGAGATTTCACAGTTGAAAGATTAAATTTTTATTTTCAAAATGGGCACTACTGAGGAAAACGAGCATGCAGGAGTAGGAAATAAAGCAACGAGGCAAAAAAAGAAAAGGAAAGACGCAGCTCCTCCACCTGGCGCCACGCTCCCGACACCCCCCGCCCCCGCTTCCTGCGGAAGGGGAAACGTCCAACCGCCGCCGCCGCCCGCAGCCCCTCGACAAACGCTTCCCCCCCCCCGCGGCGGCCTCCCGCCCGCTCCGCACGGTGGCGCGGGGAGACGGGCTGAGCCGCGGCCCCAGCGGAACGCGCGGAAAACGCACCGGACGGTCCCTGAGGGAGCGGGCTCCGCTCGCGGCCGCCGCGCCCGCACCCGCCCGCGGAGCAGCGCCGGGCCGGGCCGGGCCCAGGCTGCCG
>VZSZ01006963.1:1057979-1215059 GCA_013398815.1 Ibidorhyncha struthersii | reverse complement strand
AGCAGATCCGCTTTGTCGTACGCCGTCTAATGAAATCGTGGCCGAGTCAGGTCAACAGGTGCTTCATAGGGCCTCCCCAGCAATAGGGGCGTCTCTGGTGTGTAATACGCCACATGTCCCGTGCGTACGTCGTATTCTGTAACTAACAATAAGATGACGGGCAAGAACTGGCAACGTTCAGTGTTTCCCGCAGTCTGCCGTGAGCCGTTAACAAACCTTCACAAACTCATTCAGCTCCTGTGTTCACCTGAGTGCACAACACGGTTGTGCGCAGCCTTGCGTACCTGAAAGAGCAGAACTTCCCCGAGCCCCAAAACCTGCATCTTCGCTTCATGGGTTTGGAGACAAGAGTTGGTGTTGTTTTCACATATTTTTTTTTAATCTCCTTCTATTTACCAAAATTTACTAGGTTTGGTTTCTTGTTAAGTCCTGGTTTAATTTAACCTGGACTTGAGTTGAGGGGAAGCACTCTTTTTACATGGGTCTGTGGAAGTTCATGGATTTAAAAATACTGAAGCATATAGTACTGTGATTAAGCCATGTTCAAGGTATGATGAATATGAACGTATAGAGGCATGAATATAAATAGTTTATGAATTGACATAATAGATAAATAGGGATGGATTTTTTTTTCCTTTAATGGTTACAGCGGTAGGCTAGTTTATCCATTAATTGAATAGGAATTTTTTCAATTCTAAGTTTAGTAGAGCAAAGAAAAATCAGTGTTCTCAAGGTATTTTTTGTCTGTAACTGTGTGTGTGTGCTATCCTGGGGGTGACCTGCCTGTTTTCCAGAGCTGCAGCTGGAGAGTGCGGGGTCCCAGGCAGGGCTGGGCACGGGCAGCGGCTGCTGCGGAGGGAGCAGTAGCAGTAACTGGGCTGACTGCAGTTAAAATCGCTTAAGAAATTCCTTTTTCAAACAAATGGCTTGGAAATCTTGCTGTATCTCTGCTTTCAGGCTGGCGGCCTAATCCTCAGGGGTATAGAAACAAGCTCAGGCTTTCTGAAGAAACTTGTGTGGGCTTAATGCCCCCACTGTCCCTTTCCCGGCAACTGTAGTCACTCAGTTGTCCCCACAGGTCCCGAGAGGCTCAGCAGGAGAGAGCCCCCACGTCCTGCCCTGGCGTGGCTTTGCTGCAGCGGGCGAGCTGAGGTCACTCGTCGCCAGCCCAACGCCCTCTGTGGAGCACGTCCCCCGCCGCCACGCTCAAGCCACAGGAGCTGAGAGGCAGAAGCGCTGCGTCCCCGCTGGAGAAGGAGCAAGGCCATTCCCTGGGCATCCTCGCAGCATCATGACTCTCCAGGTAAGCGGTTCTGCATCTGGTGAGACGGAGAGGCGAGGAGAGGGGAGGGATGTGCTGTCCATCTGTGCAATGCTGTGTCAGAGACAGCAGTATTTCTTCAGCATAAGGACTATTACTGCAAAATCAAGGTTACCTTGTGGCATGGGAAATTTGCCTAAGCCTTTGGAGGTTAAATAATGTATTACTTTTCACAAGTGGAGGGTGGGAGACACACTGCTTATTTTGAATTATTCATAGGTCATGTAATTTTTTGGAGCCTTACCTGTTCAGAGCATGCGTGAATTATTTTTCTTCACGTGTGCATCTGAGTTTGCTAGGATTGGATTATGCATTGAAAAGTAGGTACGTATTTATTCTTTTAGGGTCTAGCTAGTTACTTGGAGCTATAAGAGGAGGAGGGAAACTTCTAACACTGAAGCGGTGGTATATGTGCATTTGGGAAGCATGAATTTTTTTTTTAAGGGAGTTGCGCATATTTTTTTTAAGGTGTGTGTGCATCGTTGGAGTGGTACATTTTGATGGGCGTGTGTTTTGGTAGGAAAGCTTCTGCTTTCTTCCTTCTACCTTCTCTCTGACTGTAGATTTAAATAGTTCTGGAGGAAATTATCTTCATTGCTGGCTTTTAGCCTCCTACCTTTGTAGCAAACTGTGAATACATCCCTTGTCTTGCCCATGCCCTGATGGATTAGGCTGTTTTTCTTCATTAGGCTTTCTATTATCCCTTTCACTTCAAGATTTGCGAGCCTTTTTATCCCAGTCTCATTATAATGTCTGTCTCAGCTTGGTTAGCGTGCGTGTTTTGCAAAGAGTGAGCAACATAATGCTCTGACCTAGATGCAGGGAGTGTATTGCCAGTAGCTCAGCAATTTTCTTCTGAGCTGCAATTATGTCGAACGGCACAGAGGTTTCATTGTGGTGTTTTACAGCTAAGAGGAAGAATCCTATTTCTTCAGTAGGTCAGAACTGCCAAATCCCAAACATAACACCACCTTTGTTTAATTAGCGATCACTGAAATTATAGTTTGTTTTATTCGGCCTTGAACTCACTCTAGAAAATAAATTTATTAGCCTGATGATTAAGCAGAAAGAGCTGAGTGCAGTATGATATGCCATTGCTGTATAGTTACACTTTCATACAAAAATCAGTGGTTGAAATATTATGATATCCTACACATTCTGCATTAGACATGATAGAGGTTTTCTGTCCACTATCGCTTGGGTCGACAGCTACTATCCATAGCCATAAAAATTAATTGAATCAATCTATACGGTAATGAGGACAAAATGAGTAAAATAATGCTTTCATCAGGGAGGCTGTAGAAGATTTGTAAGTTTTGCGAACTGGTGAAATATTCTGCTGTCGATAAAGAATTCATTCAAGCTTTTCTCTTTGCAAAAAGGGAGTATGTGATAACAGTCTGATGATTTGTGCATTTATATTTAATGCAGGTGTGTATGTATTTATGTCTGTGTATATATATATTTATGGTTTTAATTTGAGGAGTTAAACGGAATTTTATCGGCACGTGATTAAAAGGAAATTATAATTTTATAGGCCACTCCTAAGCATGTTGTGTAAGCAAGCAAATCCTAAGCAACAGTCTGTGTACAATGATTGGCTAGAGGGAGATGAGGAAAGAAATATTTAGTATCTAAATTTCATTTCTGCATATTTCTTGCTGTGTAAGATATGGATTTGTGTATTTTTAAAACAGTTATCTTGTGATACTTGCCTATAGAACCAAATAGAATAAAAGTATATGAAGATAAGAAGCTTATTAACGGTTTACTTTCTTAATTTATTTTTTCTTTTGTTATCTTTTGTCTTGTACAAGTCTAACAACGCTTCTAATTAATTCTTACTGTGAAGTTTAGGTCAGAAAACAATTCAAGGCATGTGGAAGATTTCCACTGACTTGAATGGTCCTTGTACATCCACACTGGCAGAGGCTCACGTGCAGTAGTGGCCACAGTATAAGGATGAAGATAAAACTTATTTAAACTTTAACTGATTGTGGCAACTCGGTTATGTTTTATTATTGACACCACTTCCTAATCTTACTGTTAACCGAGCATGAATGCTGCTTTTGTTTGTACGCGTATGGATAATATGAAGAGATGTCTGTGATGTAGGAGTCAGTGATAGGTATAGTCAAGAATGTCACATTGCTGGTGTTTGGATTAAGGATGAAATATTTATTTTAATAAAACTTTACCTATAAAAGAAATCTTGAGTGGTGGGCCATCACATTTATTTTTGTAAACAAACGTACTGCCCTTTTATACATCTGTACTAACAGTGTGAGTATAAATGCTTTGCTTTTAGGAGTGTCAAAGACGTACAGTTCCAGTTTCTTTCACACACTATTCTTAATTCAGTGGTAAGTTAGTTGCATTGCTGATTTTGTTTCCCCTCGTTGAGCGCTTCTCCATTATAAATGCTATACATCTTTTAAAAATACTGTTGTTAGTGCATATGTGGACATGTATTTTCGTGTAATTAGACTACAGTTTTGTTACCTGAGTACAAAACTCCTTTGTGTCATAATGCTGCAGTGTCTGAAACGCTGTGCAGCAGCGCGGCATGTCTGGAGTGACGCTGGGGTAAGCCGGGATGTAAAATCAGAGCATGTGAGTTCTTCTGCAGTAAGTGCCCATGTCCCTGCTCCTGCCCTGAGGTAAGCACAAAGTGGACCGGGCCTGTTTTCATGGAGGGGTAAGCTACTTCTCTGTCAAGGTATATAGTGAGGCAAAAAGTCACGCAAACGCTCTCACAAGTACTGTGAGTTCAGACTCCTCTCTAAAGCGATGTGTCCACCTGCTCTGGTGCTCCCAGGCTGAAGGTGCCCGTGCTACGCCTAAGGCCCCAAAGCCCTGAGTTCTCTCCCTGCGCTGTTGGTGACTCGCTGTCCTCCAACATCTGCATTCACCTTTCTGGTTTTTGCTTCTGAAAGGAAGGATAGTGACATTTACTTACTTTCTATTGCCCTGGGCAATTTTTGGTGAAAAATTAAAAATGAGTTTAACATCTGAAGTTGCTGAATTATTTCAGGTGGTTTTAGGGAATTCAGGTACAGTTACCTTACAGAAGAACAAGAGAAAGTACCGCATAAAAAGAAAAACGAAGATTGCAAGGCTTTCATGAAAGCAAATATTAATATTACAAATATTAGGAATTCCTCATAGTGAGGACTTTATTATATTGCTTGCAAGAAGCATACATGAACCATGGACTGTGATTAATAACTAAAGCACTGTTCTTTTCTTTTATGGCCAAAGATACTTCTCTTTTGAACATCTAGGATAAACCAAGGATTGAATGATGCATGATGCAAAATGTTTTTGTTTGCACCTAAGCTAGAAACTATCAAAGCTATAATTTCTGGAGAAAGAATCTACTTCTCTAATCAAATTTTAGATTATGGTTTTCTTGTTTGTACGGATTTTTCTTTTACGGCATCAAGAACAAGTAAATGTAGAGAACATACCATTTTCATGTTAGCCTAACAACTGATCCTAAGGGAAATACTGTTACAACTTGTGCTGTAAACTTCGTAAAGTCCAATGAAATTGTAATGTCAAAGCTTACGGAGTAATTAGCGGGAGTTTCTTTATACTGTTCTTTACTTAATTGCTGTTTGGCAGATTTAATATTTAAAGAAAAAATTAAAATATCTGAAATACCTGTCTGTAGCCACAGCTATTGCAACCATGGCAGTCCAGCTGTGATTACAGAGATTTTGCAGAAGGAATTCCTTAGGGATCAGATGGTATTACTGTGTGCATCGTGAAAACTTGGCCAGCAGACAGAAGATTTATAAAGTTTTATCATTTACTGATTTGACCTGAAATATAAAGATTTTAATTCTGGTATAATTACATTCATAAAATGTTTCTATACTTAACTATTTCCTTTTAACATCTGCAATTTCAAGGGGGTTTAGAAGAACAAAAATTAATCAACTTGCATTTTGTGGCAATAACTAGAGCTGTGTCTCCTGACCTCTACATGGAGCTCTTTCACCACCAGCAAGGCAGCAAAACCATGAATATACATATCATAGAATCATAGAATGGTTTAGGTTGGAAGGGACCTTAAAGATCACCTAGTTCCAACCCCCCTGCCATGGGCAGGGACACCTCCCACTAGACCAGGTTGCTCAAAGCCCCATCCAGCCTGGCCTTCAACACCTCCAGGGATGGGGCCTCCACAACTACTCTGGGCACCCTGTGCCAGTGTCTCACCTCCCTCAAAGTGAAAAATTTCTTCCTAATATCTAGTCTAAATCTACCTTCTTCCAGTTTAAAGCCATTCCCCCTCATCCTATCACTACGTGCCCTTGTAAAAAGTCCTTCCCCCAGCTCTCCTGTAGGGGCCCTTCAGATACTGGAAGGCCACCGTAAGGTCACGCCCGAGCCTTCTCTTCTCCAGGCTGAACAACCCCACTCTCTCAGCCTGTCTTCATAGGAGAGGGGCTCCAGCCCTCTGATCGTCTTCATGGCCCTCCTCTGGACCTGTGCCAACAGGTCTGTGTCTTTCCTATGCTGAGGGCTCCAGAGGTGGACCCAGTACTCCAGGTGGGGTCTCACCAGAGCAGAGTAGAGGGGCAGAATCGCCTCCCTTGACCTGCTGGCCACACTTCTGATGCGGCCCAGGATACAGCTGGAGTTCTTATTTACAAGTACTGAATCTACATCATCATTAATGTCGATATTGTTCATTTAAAACATTAAATCAAACTGAAATTATTTTGTTGAGCTGACTTGCCAGAGTGCTTCACCCTTTTTTAAATTGCATAAGCGCTTGCTCCACAGAGCTTATTAATTTAAGATAATTTCAGAATGATTTTTTTATGGCAGTGAGGACATAGACCCTTGCTTTCAGACTACAAAATGCCACCCTGTACAGGTTAGGAAAGGCCTCTCAGTACTAGCATAACTTTACAAAAATGTCACTACATATTGTGAAGGTTGAGGACTCGACGCGTGCTATTGTATACCTCCTAACCCTCATACAGTCCTGAAAAGTGTTTGCTATTAAGTGTTGTGTTCTCTTCTTCAGTTTCTTTCCCGTGGTAGGGGTCCCTCCCATTAATAAGCAAAAGATGATCAGAGAGAAGGCAGAGTTATGGAAAGAAGAGAAGAAATCCTTAGGCTTAGTTAGTTGGTAATGACTAGATGCTTTAATGGTGCTTGAAGTGAGTTTTGGAAACATTTGCTCTTATTATTCAATTTAAATCATTAAGCCACTAATATGGCTACTTTTTAAATGGGACCCTCCATAGACTTTCCAAGATTTACTTACTTAAAGCAGTGTGACTATTTGTAGGGTACCATCTGTGAAATTTCTACTTTGTCAGGCTTCTAAGGGGAACATTGGGCAACTATTACTGTCTGTATCACTGAACTATTTGGGAGCCCTAGTCAAGAGCGCTGGATTCTGCAGAGAGGAGAAGGGTGGTATTGACTCTGAGAGCTTGCAGCCATCAGAAAAGTGCAATTTGTCTTCAATGCAAAGTGGGTTCTGCTCATGCAGCACATCTGTAATTTGTGCAGTAATTGTGTATTACTGTAACTTCTGCTCAAGGACTTATTCTCTGATGAATTGGGACAGAAGACACTTTATGAAATGTTTAACAATTTACCGTTTCAACTGAGGTGAGAAAGCTTGTACTCCAGTTTTCTAGTCTTTCAGGGAAACAAATTATCAGGTTTCATATTTCTGACATTGAACGTTATTGCAGAAATTATTTACATTTTCTTTATCCAGAACAAAGAAGCAAAAGAGCTTTTGTTGTCCATACAATACATTTTTAATTCTGATCCAAGCTGACTAACTCCAGTTACTTCAATTAAAATAGTTTTCATGAGCCGTTTAATTCCTGCTAGAATGCTGATTTTTTTTTTTTTTTAAGTAAACAATAGAGTATAGGGAAACAAAAAAAAAAAAAGCTGAGAAGAGATGCTGTAAGGTCATTTCAACATTATTGATTCAACTTTTATATGTAGTCTGGAGCACATGATTTTGGTTTATCTAAATAACATATTCCAGGTGTTTTGGTTTTTAATTCTATAAAAATCCTGTATTTGTCTTGCAGTGCTCTCGAATATTTGGTTGGGTATAAAAAAAATTTTTAAATATCCAGTGTTTAAATGTTCTTAAAAGTAATCAGACACAAAAAGTTGGACTTAAAGCTTCATGTTTTTCCAGGATTCTATGGTATAGTTGCATTTGATTAATATCGAGAATTATTTTTATTAAAACAGGAACAAACTGCACATGGAGAAAAGGAGGGGAAAGAACCTCTTGGGTTTAATAGAACAATAACAGAAACAGGAAAATAACAATAATAATAATCATAGAATGGTTTGAGTTGGAAGCGACCTTAAAGATCATCTAGTTCCAACCCCCCTGCCATGGGCAGGGACACCTCCCACTAGACCAGGCTGCTCAAAGCCCCATCCAACCTGGCCTTGAACGCTTCCAGGGATGGGGCATCCACAACTTCCCTGGGCACCCTGTTCCAGTGTCTCACCACCCTTAAACTGAAAAATGTCTTCCTAATATCTAATCTAAATCTACCTTCTTTTAGTTTAAATTTGTTACCCCTCATCCTATCGCTACACTCCCTGATGAAGAGTCCCTTCCCATCTTTCCTGTAGGCCCCCTTTAAGTACTGTGGAAGGCTGCTACAAGGTCTCCCTGGAGCCTTCTCTTCTCCAGGCTGAACAATCCCAACTCTCTCAGCCTGTCTTCATAGGAGAGGTGCTCTAGCCCCCCATCATCTTTGTGGCCTTCCTCTGGACCCCCTCCAACAGGTCCACGTCCTTCTTATGTTGGGGGGTCTAGAGCTGGATGAGTACTCCAGGTGGGGTCTCACCAGAGCGGAGTAGAGGGGCAAAATCACTTCCCTCGACCTGCTGGTGACGCTTCTTTTGATGCAGCCCAGGATGTGGTCGACTTTGCAGGCCACGAGTGCACATTGTTGGCTCATGTTGAGCTTCTTATCCACCAACACCCCAAGTCCTTCTCCTCAGGGCTGCTCTCAATCCATTCTCCATCGAGCCTGTATTTGTGCTTGGGATTGCCCCAACCCACTTGCAGGACCTTACACTTGGTCTTGCTGAACTTCATGAAGTTCACACCGGCCCACCTCTCAAACCTGTGCAGGTCCCTCTGGATGGCATCCCTTCCCTTAATACCATCCCTTTTACTATAGTAACGGTAAAAAAAATATGCACGATCAAGTAATACACAACACAAGTCACTCTCACCACGCAGTGAATTGGCTGTCCAGCCTGTCCTGAGCAGTGATTGTGGATAATAATTGCTATAGCCTTGGGCTGATGTGGTTGTGGGATGCACAATGATGAAAGGAGCAAATTTATACTTTACGCCTGTGCGCCACGGCCTTTGAGAGTTGGGTGTTGGAGGTGGTCCTGGCAGTACCACTGCTCATCTACATGAGGTATGTCCATGCCAACTGTTGGTCACCTACTGCACTGTCAGCAGAAAAGTCGAATGAAGGGGGAAGTGGGCAGTACCCCTCAGAGGTTAGTCGAGCTCTGCCACTCCAGTCGCTGCCATGCAGCCAGGGCCAAAAGGATTCAGAGATTACTGCTGGGGTGTAAAGGTGAATGAACACCTTCACAGCTGTAGTGTGACTGAAAGACACGTACACTACATTCATTGTATAGGCTGCCTGTATGAATATAGCTGTAGATATCCTGACGCTAGACAGTCTGTAGTGGTTACAAGTGTTTAGATGTAAAACTGTTGGAAAAAATAGGTTTACTTATTTTAGCAGTGCTGACCCTATCAGCTAAGCAGGCCTAGTTCCTTTTCTAATAACTTACAGTTTTATTAAGCTTCTTTCATGGGAGAATGCCTCGACTTACCGCTAAACCCAAGGGTGTATTAATTGAGAGTATCTAATGATACTACTGTGTGTGCTATACTTAAAATATTAAGCACACCCCTTGAGAGGAAAAGTAACATTTCCTTTTCTTTCATCAGGCTGACTTTGATAGTGCTGCAGAAGACGTAAAAAAATTAAAAACAAGACCAACTGATGAAGAACTGAAGGAACTATATGGATTCTACAAACAGGCTACTGTTGGAGATATTAATATTGGTATTCCTATTCCTATATATACTTCGCATTTACTCCCATATCTTGATGAAATTAAGCAAACGTTGTGTAAATCTGCATGATAATCAAAGGTATGCGTTTATTTTGGCAGAATGTCCAGGAATGCTAGATTTGAAAGGCAAAGCCAAATGGGAGGCATGGAACCTGAAAAAAGGTGTTACACCAATTACATTTACATGATGTAGTCACGTTTATGGGATGACAAATTAGGAAAGATAATGACTCCTACTTTCCTTTGCAGGTTTATCAAAGGAGGACGCCATGAATGCCTATATCTCTAAAGCAAAAGCAATGGTAGAAAAATACGGGATCTAGAGTACTCAAAATAATCCCTACTAACAACTAACTCTTCAGTAGCTAATGAACTAATTCTGTGGAGAAAAGTGCAATACTAACTCCTTATTGTGTAGTCTGACAGTAAAAAGCTTTTACGCATAAGCTGTTTGACTGTAAAGGGTATTTACGTACATACTCTATTTTTAGATTGTATCTTATTCTAAATAAATTTGAACGTAATAAATTAAGCTTCCTGTAAGAATTGTGTATTTTTGTGGGTATTAAATTATATTTAGCATTTTTACAGAAGCACACAAACAGAGAAGCTCTAGAAGTAAAATAATACAGCTGTCATTTTTTGCAAAGGAGGTTATGGAATGAAGTAAAGGGTTTGTGCACAGCCAAGACGAGAATGGGGAAAAGACGAAAACTTTTTTAAGAACCAAAGCCAATGTTTACTTTCAAGAAAAATCAGAAAACCTCCCCCTTTTAAAGGATTACAGTAAAGATCTGGAGGAACAGAACAACTCTTAGGCATAACTGCATGCAGTTGTACAGAAAGAATGACTTATTATGAAGAGCTTTGGACTTTGTAAGATTTTACACCTTCTGCCATTAAAATAGAGGGAAATACTCATAGACCAGCATTTTCTATACATTTTGTTATGTGTTTTATCAAGAAAGTTTCATTAGAGGGTTCCAGCAGATAAAAGTGACCTCCAGGAAGCTCGTAAAAGGAGATATCTCCACTTGTTAGATCGTGCCAGGCTGAAAAAGATATTTAAAGTGTCAGAGAAAGGACAACTATGGTAGTCATTTTACATAACTATTTCAAAGTTATTATTAAATAATTATTTTAAATCCCATATCAACTGTTTTGATTCATACATTGAGACTGCTGTGTTGATTTGTTCCATTTAAGACAGAGATAAAAGACTAGAAAACTCTTCATTAACTTATTCAATACAACCGGAAAATACGTAAGTGTAAGAGGAAAACCATTTAAGCAAAGTACCTTCTAAATCACGTGATTTATCTTCAGACCCATTAAAGCAGGTAATATCACAAGAGAAGGGGATATTCGTTTCTGCCTTCTCAAAACTGTGAACATAAAAAGTAGTAATAAAACTTTCCATAAAATACCTATATTTGGAGTTTGCTTCCACATACAAAACAGCTTTTTCTTGCTCCTCCAAAATGTAACAAACTTCAGGAATTAGACTGTGCAGAACATCAGAAGAAGGAATTACTGTAGGTGTAAGATTCTTAGCTCCTTACCCTACTGCAATTAGGTCTAAAATTTTAAAGAAAGAATCACCCAATAGTTAGGAAAAAAAGAGCTTCAATCTGCAATGAAAATTCTCACCTACACTAAACGATTATGTTGCCTGCTGATATTCAAGTTCCAGTGTTTCAGTGCCTTATCAGCGACAGGTTCCTATGGCCAAAATGGGTCCCACATCCAAGAGCATCCTCGTCTTTGCCAGGGTAAGAAGCATTAAGCACTCATCTACATGAGCTGTTGTGTAACATCCAGTGAGGACAGCAGTTAGGACAGAAGCAGCCGGTTCCTCTCTAGATGCCTAGAGCACAGGGATTCTTTGCTTCTGGTTAGGCTATGGGGCCTTGGGTCAGGAGGCTGAAGGCAGTGATCCTGAAGCACGAGCTTATTAGCCTCAGAAAACAACAAAAGATGCGAGAATATTTCTTTTAGTGGCTACTAACTTTGGAGCCTAAGTAGAGCTGTAATTCTGCCATGACATGTTCACCACTGTAATAACTGTAGTGGTTGCTACAGTAAGCAGTGTTTTCATCTAGGGTTTAAATACCAGAATATAAATGGAAAAGCACACAAAGGAGAAAACTGTGATTACTGTTTCATATTCTTTTTATAACAGAAATGAGAACAAATTCCAGAGAAACAAAAAAGAAAACCTGAAATGATCAGACAGAAGTAAAACACAAATATAAATGTAATGCAAAATTGTAAAACTTACGAAAATGTCTGAAGAACTCTAATGTCTTCCCTGACAGTAAGCGTCAGATGTTTCTTGATGTCTTCATTTTGTAGAAGCTCGGCAGGAGTTCCTCCTAAAACTTCTATATACTTAAGAACTTCTTCATCTTTTGCATCAGATATGGGCATGGTTTTGAGGGGAAGAAATGCTTCAGACTGTCAGCACCAGAGAAAACAGATCAGCTGTTGTGTATAATATACTTTAAATAGTATTTTCATTAAGAATTGTTTTAGTAAAAAAGTACAATGAATCTCTGTCTCCAAAATAGAATGGCTGATTAGTTTAACATCCACAGAGAATACTTCTCAGAAAGGGTTAGATGACTGTGTTTGCTGAAAATACAGATTATGAGTGAGCCAAGTACCCTCAATGTCTGTAACTTCCACAGACAAATAACCATTAATTTGATTTTGTTCAAAGTTTGACTCTCACTATTGAAATACAATTAATAAAATAATCTGTTTAAGAGAAAGGAAAGCGTTGCAGTGGACACAAATCTGACTAATGTAGGATTGGAGAGACCAACCAGTTACAGAAATTTGCAGAAATAATAATCGTTTCCATGAAGCTCGTAACTCAGGATTGCTAAGAAACCCCAGAAACAGGAGAACGGAAATAGCAAATGATGACTGAGGACAGGAGGGCTGGAAAAAAGCCACTTCAGTGTTGTTTTCCTGAGAAAGACTAGCAGAACCACCAGATCCTCCAAAGGAACTGAGGATAGATTAAAAAGCCTAGGAAGAATGAAGAGGGGAAAAAATAACCAGACAAAAGTACTGAGGGCTGGTGCAGGAGGTTTATGAAAGACTAGGTTAAGACAGTTATTTCAGATGTTACAGAGTATGGAGTGGCACTTCATGTTTTGTTTTGATTACTTTTTAGTATTAAGTCAAAGGCCATAAGAAATACTACAGTAGTCAAGAAGGGTAGCATTAGCTTAAGGAGACTTGTTCCTGGGCTAAGGTTAGCAGCACTGAATATTCTGTAATGTCAAATTCTCCGTCTGCTTCAGAATTAATTTCCTCTAAGAAAACAGAACATTTTTCTGCATGCATTCAGAAGCAGTGCTTGTTTTGTATTAAAGCCACTCTGCATACCATACTGTAAAAATGTTATTTTTGCTCTTGGTAGCTAATATACTCTCTTGGTTTGTACTATTAATGATTGTGTAACTTACATGTGGGGCATGTGCCCCTGACAGAAAAAGATGGAACGGCTCTAGTCCATACTTTTCTTTCAAGTGCAGAGCAACCGCGAAACTAATATAAGATCCAAAACTGCAGCAAAAAGAGAAAGTAAACCAAAGTAAGCAAAAAACAGATGTAAAAAATGGAAAATTTAAACATAATTTGAATTTCAGTGCTAACTGGCTACCTTGAACAGTTACTGAAACCATGTATGACACGTAAATTATAGGGATACTAGCTAATTGACATGAAGTACATTTCTATACAGTCTAGTTTTACAAATCAGATTTTTATTTAATCTCTCTTTTAATTTGCAGTAAGAACAGTTATTTTGAATACTTGGGACTAAGCAATCTTCAAAATCTATGTGTTTTACAAATGGTTCACTCCCTGCATTCATATAGAGCAAGAACTGACACAAATATTAACAATAAACACAATTATAATTTATCAGTGTTAAAAAAAAAACCAACACTGCCATTTTTAGAAGAAATTCTGCCTGAAGCAATAAGTAAATAACCAGAGTCTTTGAGATCAACAGCATGTTTTGACCTTTGCAGAAGTGTATTTTCCTAAAGTTTTTGCAAAGGGAAGATACTATCTACTCCTAGAGTTCAAAGATAAAGCTCCTTCACTGGCATATCTAACAACGTATATATTTTTACCTGTGACCAAAAAATGCAAATGGTATTTCTTGCAATTCTTTTAACAAAACACTTGTAATTTCATTAACTACAGTTGTCATGTCTTTTGCAAAAGGCTCCTTTAAACGAGATTCTCTTCCAGGAAGCCTTACACAGGACACTGCAGAAGAGGTGGAGAAAGGGAGGGAAAAGAATAATAGTTATTTCAAATAGAAACAGTAAAATAATTTTAATTATGTTTTTTTTAATCTGTTCTGCACAATGTAGAGAGTTTTTTAAATTAATCCTTCTTACAGTTGATACAGTGTATTTGCTATTGCTACTGCTGTCTTTTAATCCAGTGAGAGATTATGTTTCCATCCCTTCCTTTACTCACAAATGTTGCCTCTCCAGTTGATCTGATTCATAAATGCCTTGGGTCAGAAATCCACAAGGTCCTGATCTCAGCTGAGGTTTCAAAGCAACTTTATTATGATTAGCATTAATACCAACCATAAATTCAATAATTTCAATAATAGGAAGTTTGAGGGTTGTGTAAAATACATCCTTTCAAGGGCAGCACTAGAAAGTTAAACCGTATTAGAATCATACAGTCCCTGTTTTTTTTATTTGCAGGCTCTTCAGCACTGCACATAGTAAAATGCGGAATCACAATATAAATTGATGGCAATTTGTATTTTTATGGAAGGACATATTACATGCTTTTATTATATTCCCTTCAAAATTGGGGATTTTCCTCTCACTGTTTAGAGAAAGTAAGGAATGAATACATCAGAAAAAAATGTTGATTTTCTAAAATCTCCTTGACATCACACATACTGCCAAACTCATATGGAAGTAATGGGTCAGACACAAAGTATTTTAGAAGAGATAGAATAAACCACTACCTAATACCATAGATAGCAGTACAGAAATGTTTGCATCTTCTATACTTCCTTTCTGCTCAAAACATCTGTGAAAGAGCATGCTGCACCCCAATTTTATTCATCTGTGTCTGCAGTTGCTCCTAGGCTATCTCCTTAGGAACTTTGTTGGAAGTAGTTCCAGTGGACAAAAGCTTTTTGATTTTTTTTTTTTTATAAATTTCAAGGAAAATTTGATGGGACAGGTGCAACTGTTTACAGAAGCACACAGGCATTTAGAGGACTGGTAGAATTGCAATGGCAATGCTCTCTATAAATGCTAATTTATTTTTTTGTTTTCTTTGAGGAAGGTCTGGAATATGGCCTTTGTTCCACTTCAAATACTTCAGCAACGGATCTTTTTAGTGCTGATATAGCCTGACAGCAATGAGAATTACTTCGCACTGGAACTAAATGTCATTTCACTGTTATAAATCCATAGTTTAAACTTCAGTTTTGATACAAGGAGTGCAAAACCATGCAAACATGCTGGATAACAGAAATTCATTCTGTGCAGTCTCTCAACATTAAATATAGTTTCCATATCTTGCTTATGCCTTTTTTTAACATATTAACAGTATGCCAGTTTATTGCTGTTTCTGAATCATACCAATAGTTTCAATGTAATTCGATCTAAGGCGGCACAGAAACTTGGTAAACTCAGCACCTTAATGGAAATGCTAATTCCTAATGGAATTCCTTTCTGGATAAGACTCATTGGAATAAGATTGCAGTGCTCTCAAGAACGTTATATGCCATTCAAAAAATTTGGCCACCATTTATTTCAGACTTGCTTAACTTCTACTTTAGCTACACAAATGACTAACCTTCAACTGAGCTGCTGAATAGTTTGCCCCATTGAGCAAGTTGAGAAGTTCCACCTCCAGCCCACGGAAAGCAAAACAGCCTACAGAGAGCATTTGGCCTTTTGTATGGACAAACAATCAGCTTCTCCATTCCTGAAAAAAAACACAAGAAAACAAGACATCGTTCCAGAACAAGACTCTTCAGGTACAGATAATTAGAGTGAATTAAGTCTAATTTGAAACAATGGGCTGCAATATTTTCTGTCATCAGAACTGCTTGTGCTTCAACAACAATCTGTTAGATATGATATAATCTTCATGCAACAGTGGAAACCAGTTCTGCTTTTATAAATGGTGATCAAATAGTATTGGGCAACACCCTTGGTTAATATTTTCTCCTAATTGAGTCACTGACCACAAAGAAGGTAACAAGCAGCAAAATAAATTGATGCGGGATTTCAGGGTGACCATTTAAAAACACAGGCTTTTAGAACATACACAATATAAGGTCTATGTAAAGACCTAGAAAACATAAGAACCGCCTACTTCAATAAACTCTCTGCTACAGTGGTAAAATGGATGGCTACGGATGCAGTTTCTTTCTATATAGGAAACATCTACGAATTTCTCTTTCATGTATTTATCTAGTCTCCCCTTAAATTCCCATGAACAGTTACCATCTATGACATCCTCTTGCAGTGAGTTGCACAGCTCTACTATCTGTTGCACAAAGAATGCTCTCCATTTTTGTTTTTAATCCAACTCCTACGACTTCATTCGATGGCCAGAGGGTAAAGAAAGTGAATGGTGCCATCTCTCAGATTTGCCATTGAGCATTTCTGAGATCTTGTCTCATATTCTCTCTGGCCTCAGTCAGCTCTTTTTCCTGAGTGAAAAGGCCTGCTTTGCTTAGGTATCCTTCATTTGGCAGTGCTTCCATACTCATGACCATCATCGCTGCCCATCTCTGGACTTTTTCTAATTCTGTTATACTCTTCTTGAGATGGTGGAATAACCAGAGCCACATTCAGCTTTATCACAGCAGCTTTATTATTTTTGTTTCCTGACTGAGAGAAGTAACAGCTGAAGCAAAACTTATAACTACTCCTTCCTTCTTGCTGAGAAGGAAAAATTGCATCGAAAACGCCAACTGCATTGTCTCTAGCATCAGATACTGTCTTTACTACCTGAAGAAAAAAAGCAATTCTCAACCATTTTTATTCTTTCCCAGTTTTCTTGTCCTTTATTCTTGCTGATTAGATTTGTGGACATAAGCACTGAGATGACATCATACGCCTTATAGCATACCAGGCTGTGTTCCATCAAAAGAGCCTGGGAACACCATGTGCAAAAGAAATACCTGGTAAAGATTAATTAATTAGAAGCAATAGTGAAACAGATTTTTTTAAAAAAAAAAATGTTTTCTGCAACCATTAGAATAAACTCACATATTCTTGTTAAAAAGACTGAAAAACTAGTAATTAAGAGGTAACAAGCAGCAAAATTCCATTTCCAAAATGCTGAAAATTGTCACAGGTATTATTTCTTGGTGTGCATACAGCTCAGTATATGCAATGACTGATTCACCATAAAAATACACCTTTATGCCTACATGCAGTCTTTTCTATCTGCACAAAAAGTTTGAGAAATGCAGCCAGATCAGAATAGGCAGCAATTCATACCTATTTTAAAACTATGTAATGCAAGCAAGACAGAAGAAAATCTACCCAAATGTTGCTGTGACTAAAATTGTCTTGATTTTTATGTATGTTTAAACTAGAAAGTTTGTCAACATTTGTTAAGAAGCAGTTCGAAGAAACTATAAGAACAGCAAACCAAACAGATTTGTGTCAAAAATCAATGGGCAGATGACGTGAGCTTAAAAATAGCTGAAGGTTAGTGGAGCCAGTGCTGCAGAAGATGTAATTCCTCTGGTAGATTCACTTAGCATTAGTACCATTAATCCCATTTACACAGTCGCTTCTTCCACAAAAAGACACAAAACCTCAAACATTTCTGAAGCTGGTGTTTGAACTTAACAGTCAAGTTAAGAAAAATCTCGTCTCAAACTAATTCCATAGGTGATCCAAACACTTCAAGCATAATAAAGAAGCACATTTAGTCAAAGTTCTTAAACTACTTACAGATACATTACCAGTCACTGAGAATCTTTCACACTTTCTACTCATACAGGTTTATTCCATCACCATCCAGCTTACTTTAGATGCAAATACCTGAATAGTCGGGAAGACCACCAGTGCCAGGAAATGACAGCCCAACGGTGGATCCGCTTCTCAGCACTGCACAGTAAGAAGCAGGAATCAGAATTTCTACGTATACGCAGACACGGGAGCAAAGACAGCCTTGTAGGAGGGGAGGGGATGTGCACCCAGGTGGCACGGCTGTCTGCTTTAAGTCTTTTCTAGGCTTATGGGGAGGAGCCCACACCCTGGAAAAAAAGGCAGGGACTGAGGCACACAGCATCCCAAACGGGAGACAGAAGCATCATGGGTTAGGTGTGACACACAGCATTTGGCAGCAATCTAAGGGAGGTGTGCCACGTCTGTCCCAGCGATTTAAAAAGCACAGGTTAACATGCCCGTGACTGTAGAGAAGTTGTAGCAGTTTTAATACATGGAGGCCCACAACCTCACTGAAGAAAAAGCCCG
Organism: Ibidorhyncha struthersii; assembly: GCA_013398815.1. Lineage (NCBI taxonomy): Eukaryota > Metazoa > Chordata > Aves > Charadriiformes > Charadriidae > Ibidorhyncha > Ibidorhyncha struthersii. The sequence continues at coordinate 1,197,101 of VZSZ01006963.1, read as the reverse complement.
TATAGAGTAGCCAAGAAAAGCCAGCCTTTTGTTAGAACTATATTCAGAAGCACAGCGCTCACACCTCTGCTAGACAGTTTTGTAAGGGTCTGAAAATGTTAACGTAGAAGACCATCATGTGACCTGAATAAAACACTGCATTTGGTTAGTAGGTCAGTTATAATTTCTCCCAGCTGGAAGACATATCAACGCATGAACAACACACTGTGGTTATGTACAATGATTTTATACTATATCCTGTGTTGTGCTCCTGGGACCAGATACTATCAGCAACTTAAAAACACCAGTATGCAGTACACCAGTAAGCATAACACAACTGCATTTGTTGGCTTTTCTTTTTTTTTTTTTTGTTGGCTTTTTTTTCCCCAGTGTTACTCCACCAAAAACATCAGTAACGATAATAATAAAGCAAAAATATTCACAAGCAGTGACCAAAACTAAGGAACCTGAGTGCCAAAATGGCTTCTGATGCTTGAGACACATAAGCTGGCTTACTTTGTGGTTTTCACATTACTCTTCTTTCTTCTACATTTCTCCTCGTCATTTCTAGGAAACTGAAAAATCCGTGGTGTTAAGAGAAAAGCCTGCCTGTTGACCTAGCCAGTCAGTAAGCACTGCTCCTTTCCCAAATGAGGTCTGCAGTCTTCTACTCACTTCTGATTTCTGCTTCCCTGGGGAACCCTCAATCAACCCTTCTGACTGCAGCCGTTTCCGTGGCAAGGCACAGGCTCCGCAGTGGGGGCTGGTTCCCGGCCCCGCAGCTGCCACTTCCAAATGGTGGCAAAAGCGGAAACTGTTGCTAAGGCTTCTTTCACAGTACTTTTATGTCGTAATTATTATGAAGTAAGATGAGGCACACCTATGTTTGGAAGGTGCACAATTTAAAGCAGCTTATATTGGCTAGTCCCGACCTGTACTGTTATGCCCAATACTGTTTCTCCACATGATGTATCTGTTATCAGAGGTATTTGATTATGAGGTACAATTTATATTAAACCACCTGTTATGCTTTATTTATTCCTACCTCAAATTTTGCCAACTGTAAAATCTGACACCCAATTTAATGTTATGAAAGCCAGCTGTTATAAACATCAGGCCCACTAATAATGTTCCTAAAAGTAATAAAATACTACTGGAAACAATTATTTCCTAACTAAGGCTGAAAATAAAATAGGTTAAGAATAAGATTTTGAGAGCATAGCATTAATCAAACAGCATGATATTTCCTTAAAAATAATGAAGTTATAAATTGTATGTGTTGGCTGGTTTTGTTTACCTTCTAATTTTTTTCTCAGTATCAAACGACTAGAAATTTATTGGGTTTCACATGAAAAGTTGTATTTTCACAAATTAAGTAGTTCCGGGAGATGCCATTCTCAACCAAAATTATGTTTTACCTTCAACCTTGGAAATTGCAAAAAGGGCTTTACAGAAACAACTTTGCCAACTCAGGAACAGAATAGAACAGAATAGAACAGAATAGAACAGAATAGAACAGAATAGAACAGAATAGAACAGAATAGAACAGAATAGAACAGAATAGAACAGAATAGAACAGAATAGAACAGAATAGAACAGAATAGAACAGAATAGAACAGAATAGAACAGAATAGAACAGAATAGAACAGAATAGAACAGAATAGAACAGAATAGAACAGAATAGAACAGAATAGAACAGAATAGAACAGAATAGAACAGAATAGAACAGAATAGAACAGAATAGAACAGAATAGAACAGAATAGAACAGAATAGAACAGAATAGAACAGAATAGAACAGAATAGAACAGAATAGAACAGAATAGAACAGAATAGAACAGAATAGAACAGAATAGAACAGAATAGAACAGAATAGAACAGAATAGAACAGAATAGAACAGAATAGAACAGAATAGAACAGAATAGAACAGAATAGAACAGAATAGAACAGAATAGAACAGAATAGAACAGAATAGAACAGAATAGAACAGAATAGAACAGAATAGAACAGAATAGAACAGAATAGAACAGAATAGAACAGAATAGAACAGAATAGAACAGAATAGAACAGAATAGAACAGAATAGAACAGAATAGAACAGAATAGAACAGAATAGAACAGAATAGAACAGAATAGAACAGAATAGAACAGAATAGAACAGAATAGAACATTTCAGTTGGAAGGGATACAATGATCATCTAGTCCAACTGCCTGACCAATTCAGGGCTCACCAAAAGTTAAAGCATGTTAATAAGGGCATTGTCCAATGCATCTTAAACACTGACAGGCTTGGGGCATCGACCACCTCTCTAGAAAGCCTGTTCCAGTGTTTGACCACTCTCTCGGTGAAGAAATGCTCCCTAATATCCAGTCTAAATCAACCCTGGTGCAGCTCCTCATGGGACATGCCTTCCAGCCCTTTCATCCGCCAGCTTCGTTGCCTTCCTCTGGACACATTCAAGGACTTTCACATCCTTCTTAAACTGTGTGGCCCAGAACTGCACACAGTACTCAGGGTGAGGCCGCACCATCGCTGAACGCAGCGGGATAATCACCTCTCCTGACCGGCTGGTCATACTTGGTTTGATGCACCCCAGGATGCAGTTTGCCCTCTCGGCTGCCCGGGCACACTGCTGACTCAGACTGAGCCTGCTGCCAACCAGCACCCCCAGACCCCTTTCTGCAGGGCTGCTCTCCAGCCACTCCTCTCCCAGTTTGTAATTGTGCCCACCGTTACTCTGTCCTGAGTGCAGAATCTGGCATTTCGACTTGTTAAATTTCATCCTATTAATTGTAGCCCTGTGCCCCAATCTACCTAGATCCCTCTGCAAGACTTCTTGTCCCTCGAGAGAGTCAACAGCACCCCCTAGTTTGGTATCATCAGCAAACTTACTAATGGTGCATTCCACTCCTGCACCCAGATCATTGATAAATGTATTGAACAGAACTGGGCCTAGAATTGAGCCCTGAGGAACACCGCTGGTGACCAGTCAACAGCCAGATGCAGCCTCATTCACTACAACCCTTTGAGCTCTGCCCTTCAGCCAGGTCTTCACCCAGCGCACTGTGAACCCACTCATCCCACAGTTGGACAACTTGTCCAGAACGATGCTGTGAGGGACAGTATCAAAAGTCTTACTAAAATCCAGAAAAACTACATCCGCTGCCTTCCCTTTGTCTGCTAGGCGGGTGACCTTATCATAGAAGGATATCAAATTAGTTAAACAGGACTTTCCCTTTGTGAACCCATGTTGACTGTACCTGATGATTGCATTGTTCTTTAAATGCCTTTCAGTAGTACTCAGTACAACCTTCTCCATAATTTTTCCAGGAACTGAGGCTAGACTAACAGGTCTGTAGTCTCTCTCTGGGTCTTCTCTCACACTCTTTTTGTAGATAACACCAGTTAGCTTCCAATCAGCAGGGACCTCCCCAGGCTCCCAAGACCTTTGGTAGATGATCGAGAGGGGTCCTGCCATAATGTCTGCCAGCTCCAGTACTCTGGGATGAATCCACCAGGCCCCATGGACTCGTGAACATTCAGCTGATACAGATGGTCCCTTAGAATTTCATTGTCAACAAATGGAAAGTCACTGTTCCCACACTCGTGGTCCTCTGACTCAGGGGACCAGCAGCCCAAGGTCTATCAGTATTATTAAAGAGTGAGGCAAAAAATGCATTGGGTGCCTCCACTTTATCTTCACCCCTATAATTCAGATGACCATCTTCAAGAAATACGAGTCTAATGTTTTCTTTAGACCTCCTCTTGCTACTAACATACTTTAAAAACCCCTTCTTGTTATCTGAAACAACACTAGCCAGTTTCAACTCATTGAGCTTTGGGCTTTCGTGTCTTCTCCCTGCATATACGAACCACAGCTCTGTAATCTTCCTGCAAAGCCTGACCTCGCTTCCAGAGATCATACAATTTCTTTTTCCTCTTGAGCTCCACGATGAGTTCCCTGTTCAGTCAAGCTGGTCTTCTGCCCCACATGCTTGACTTATGACACAGTGGAATTGCCTGGTCCTGTGCTTCTAAAAGGGGATTCTTAAAGACTGACCAGCACATGAGGTCTCCCAAGCCCTCAAAAGTAGATTCCCTGGGTACTCTGCTAAATAGCTCCCTGGATAGCTTAAAGTTTGCTCTCCTGAAGTCCAGGGTAGCAACTCTGCTGTCCTTTCTTCTCATTACACTGAAAATTTTAAGCTCAACCATTTCATGATCTTTGTGGCCAAGACAGCCACCTACCACCACATCCCCCATGAATCCTTCTCTATTTGCAGATAGCAAGTCTAGCAGGCATCTTTCCTAGCTGGCTCACTGAGTATCTGTGACAAGAAGTTATCTCCTACAAACTTCAAGAATTTCCAAGACCTGCTCATCACAGCATTATAATATTCCCAGTTGATGTCTGGGAAGTTAAAATTTCCCATAAAGACAAGGGCTCCTGATCCTGAAAGTTCTCCTAATTGTCTATAGAATAACTTACCAGTGCTTACATCCTGGCTGGGTGATCAATGGTAGACACCCACTACAACATCTCCTTTGTCTTCCATCCCCCTAATCCTCACCCAGAGGCTCTCAACCACATCATCACTAACTGTAAGGGCTGTACAACCGAAACCTCTCTCTTACGTATACTGCGACACCTCCACCTCACCTGCCCTGCCTATCCCACCTGAACAGCCTGTAGGCCTCCATCTCAGCACTCCAATCATGGGACTCATTCCACTAAGTCTCACTAATACCAATGATACCATAGCTCTGGGGACTGACCAATGCTTCCAGTTCATCCTGTTTGTTTCTCCTACTGCATGTACTGGCATACAAGCATTTCAGATATGCTCCTGAGCCCTCCGTGCTCCCAGGAGCAGTGTAAACATTCCCACTAGCATTGCCACCCATTGCCATGCCAACCCTTGGCTTACCTGCTGCAATCCTGTTGGTATCCCTTTCCCCGCATCAATTCTAGTTTAAAGCTGTCTTGATCAGTCCTGCCAGCTTATGCCCAAAGATGCATTTCCCCAGTGGAACAGGTGGATCCCATGAGGCCCCAGCATACCTTGTCTCTTGAAGGTTCTTCAATTTGGTTTTAAAATCCAAAATTTTGGCGGAGACAACAGTCTCGGAGTCAGGTGTTGATATCCTGGGCTCACATGTTTCTTCCAAAGTCTCCCCCCATTACTGGGAGGATTGAGGAAAACACTACCTGTGCTTCCGAAAATTTTAGCATTCTTCCCAGGGCTCCGAAATCAATTTGGCTGACCTCAGACTTCTTGTTGCAACATCATTTGTACCCATGTGAAAGAGCAATAATGGATAGCAGGCTGAAGGTTGTACTAGGCTCTTCAGTCTTGTGGTGACATCCCTAATTTGGGCCCCAGGGAGGCAGCAAACTTCCCTGAAGAGAGGGTCCGGTCTGCAAACAAGTGCTTCCGTTCCACACGGCAGGGAATCGGCAATGACCATAACTCACAGCTGTTTCTTTGCAGTGCAGGTTTTGTAGTGAGGGGTTGGTCTCTCTGACCTTGGCAAGACTGCCTGCGCAGGTTCCTCCTCTATCTCATTATGTGCTTCATCTGTTGCACCCAAGGCCTCGTACCTGTTCTGTAAGGGTATCTTAGAGGGTAACTTAGAGGGTAAGGAAGGGTTTCTCTTACCACTCTGTGCTGTAACCTTCTTCCACCCCTCCTTATCGCTTGTGCCGCTGCCTTCCTCCTGTCACAAAACAGATGCTAGACTTGCCTCCGTAGTGGCTGTGCTGAGTTGGCTTCCATACATCACAGATGGCAGAATATGGCTCCACTGATCAATCTCCCTCTCAGATTCTTGAATACTCCTCAGAAGTTCCTCATCCTTAACAATTTCTTAGCTGCTGCTTTATTTTCTGTCTCTTTTGGACCACAATACTAATACTAGTGGACCTAATGATAAGTCAGGAAATGCCCTCATTCTCTAAAAACTGAAACTTATTTACTATCTATTGATGGTAAATGACATCTGCTATGCCATATGAGAGAGTGAGCACTCTGCAGATCATAGCAACTGGAATGCATGAAGTAAACTGTCACTTCTAGCAATTTGTAAGATTAGAAGTGGGTGAAACACTTACAGGATGACTAGAAAGTATGATTCTTTCAGAAATTATAATGAAATAGTGCAAGAGTAATTTTTTATCCAGTAGTTATTAATACTGGAACCCCACCAATGTAATTCTTGTTTAAGACTAGAAACATTGCTGGGACAGTTGCAATTCACTAATAGTAATTTAATATGACTCATTTTGAGCAGTAAAACGAGCACATACGGATCCCTGAAGTAATGCAACAAAGAAGCATGTGTTTCTCAGTTCTTTAAATCTTATGTGTGCAACTAAGTTGTGTATATTGCTTAATAAATGTTGACTTTTAATATTGACAGTTGTGAAATACATTGGATTATATGTACCGTGAGCAGTTTAATTTGTTCTCTCCTCTGTCCGTCATTATTTATTGTCAATAATTATTATTTTAACAAATTTGCACCATTTTTAGCACCTTTACTGCAACCATACTTCATTTCCTAGTCGCTCAACTTCAAAGGATAAAAGCAAGGATACACTTAAATCTTTGTCTTAAAAACCACCGTTAGCTGTTTATATGGGGAAGCATGCAATAAAGCAGATAACATACCATCCAAAGGAAAGCAGTGGTAAGCCTCCTCTCTAGGACAGTTTTGAAACAGAGACAGTCTCAAATGAATCAAACCCAGCATGCATCCCAACATCTTTACTCTTAAGTATGGCCTTAGAGAATTATACACAAGTAATAAAATGAGAGTCATGCAGATGAAACATGGAGAGAAAAGCAGAATTTGCAGAAGGGAAGACTTTAGAGATGCATTAGCGGGATCTGCTGGAGAGGTTTGGAAATATGGGTGACACCAGATAGAACATTGAAGAGATCTCACCTGGAATTCTGCCTATAGCGCTGGTCAGCCTCTTTAAGAAAGGTGAGTTCAAACCAGACATGATGCAGGGCATAGCTAAAAAGGAGAGCTTATGAAAGGGAATACGTTACTTTCTACAAATACACTGGAAAACAAGGGTGGGGAAAGTGAGGACGTTCCAAGTAATGGTTACAGATTGTCCATGAATTAACCATGGCTAGAAATAAGATTTTTAATCACTGGATGAATCAGATTCTGGAACAGCTTTCCAGAAAAGCTACCTGCTTTAAGGTTATTAAAGTGGTTATAGAAGATGTGTGTGACGATGGGTGGGTGACCACTTTCAGCACCATACTCCTGTTAGCTTGATGCAGGAATGAGTCTGTACATGTGTGAAGAAAGCCAGCTCATTGCAATGCTGTAAGATAGTTCTGCTAACAGAACCAGTTTGTTTTAACAAATACAGAATCCTTTTTATTATTTTCCTTAATACCTAGTACATGCACTGAGGTCAGTCTGTTAGGGTCTGCTGATTAAGAAGGAAAATAAAATTAAAAAGTACTCAGAGAAAACAGGAAGTCTGGAGGGACTACGTTCTAGTAGAAAAGCTGACTTTCCAGTCTTGCAAAGAGAAATAAAGCATGGAAGTTACATAAAAATGGTCAGTTTGTATACAGGGCTGGCCATGGGAAATAAAAGAAAATGAAATGGACATTTTTGTTGCCATCTCAGGAGATGAACATGAGTTGATCTATCATTATCTGAAGCATCATAATAACTGATGTAACTGCTTCACTGGTACAATCAAAAAGAAGTGCTTCTGAGAAGGAACAAAACTTCACCAATACCAATTTTGCCCTGTCCCTGCCCTGTGGTAGGCTGCAGACACAGAAATGTACCATGGCAGGACCCCAGCTGCCTAAACAAGACTTGCCTGCACTTTCTCCTTGTGGCAAACACCAAAGCCAGGGAAACAGTGTCTCAGTTCCAACAGCCAGATTTTAGAAGAACCAAAGTTAGAACAATGGGCCTTCAAATAAAGAAATCTGGGCAGAGAACAGACTTTCTCATACTCTCACCCTCTCAGCCCACATTGCAGTCTTAAGACTTCTACCTAAGGGTGCTCAGATGCTGCCTGCCTAGGCACAACCTTGTGGCAGTCCACAGAAGTCTCCGTCTGATCTAGAGTGCAGCAGCTTTAGCAATGCAAACTGCTGGCCAACCACAACCTCCTACAGGAATACGGTGGGGCATATGAAATGATAAACAACAAAAAAACCCATAGGCTATTGTCTCCGATACATCACACAGCTTAGAAACCCAATTTTGGTCTCTAATTTTGGAGACTCGTTAAGAGCTTTGGGACAAAGCTCACTCTCCAGAAATGTTTTCAATCAGCAAAGACACCTAAAATGTTCAATGCAGGGCTCCAAGTGTCAATATCTACTACTGAAGAACATGAGGCAAAAACCAGACTGCAACACTTCCAGGTACCAATACTAGATAACAGAAAAGTTATCAGGTGCTATAAGAAGCTAGTGAGGCAATGCAAACTGTCAGTAAGAAAGCCACGGAATAAGAAAATTAATTTGTTGGTTCTTAGGTGCTCTGCTACACATAAGTAAAAGGAAACCATAGGGATTTTTGTTTCAGTTCCACAACCACCACAGGTGTTCTCAGCACAAAAGAGGCAGAGTTGCCACTGTGGACCCCATCCAACTTGTAAGAGAAGATGAGGACATATTTCAAGAACCAGACACCAACTTGAAGTCAGAAATAAACATGTCTCTCATATTTCCTTTAGGTACAACCTGTGACACTCCTGAAAATCTTTCAAATCCTTCAGTAGATACCACTGGGTTTGAATGATCTGCACATCATTTTGGGTGCTGCAGTGCTCCACAGTAAACTGAATCATATTTTAGAGAGACTTTCAGGCTTAAAGTTGAAGTTTACAGAAGGAGATTGAAAGATAATGGCAATCAATAACCACAAATCCAGCAATCCAGAAACTCCTAAAAAGTGTCAAGGACAAAATTTCAGGATGGACATAATGAAGCTAAAGCAGAAGCAGCCTATCAACGCCTATGCCAGGCATGTACTGAGCACTGAAGGATTACAACTTGATCATGAAAAACTAAAGGCAATTAAAGAAATGCCAAGAGCAGAGCATATGAATGAAGTACAGTGCCTGCCAAAGAATGCAGACCTGATGTGAGCAAAGCATTAGGTCGAACATACAATAAACATATGGAGCAACTAAGGTTACAGGGAGAGATTCAGAAGATGCTCAGAAGTGGCACCATACAAAGCCTTGGCAAAGACAGCCCTTCTAGACATTAAAAAGGTGAGCTCATACAGAAAAGGAACTGACTTCACTCCCCAGAAGGTAGTAATTCCATCAGTGCATGGAGCAAATAAGCAATCTGATGACAAATCATCAGGAAACAGCATGAAAAAAAAACATAGCTAAATGCTCTCAAGCATGTTAAAAGCATGGAAGTGCTTCTATAGGAGGACAAAAATTTCCTGCTATAGATGCACCGAGCAGAACCCTACCCTTGCCTTTACAAATTGCATATCTACAGGCTCCAAACCCCCCACAGTGCAGCACAAGTGGCTCTGTAGAACAAGAGTTAATTGACAAACATAGCAACATATCCACATTTGCTTTTGGAGGCTCCAAGAAAGCTAGCAAACTCCATAGTGCAATAGCAGTAAAACTACTAGTACTGTGAGGATAGCCGAATGTCAAGGAATAGTCTACTGCACTTTCCTAAGAAGTAAAAGATAAACTGCTTGTTAAAGGCAGGATTTTGTTTAAGGGGACAAAGCAGTGATAGCGGTAGACAAAAGAACCAGCCTAAATCAATAGATACATGCTTCACACTTAGGGGAATAGGTGAACTAAGGCATATATGAACTGACCAGGAACAGATGCAGAGCTGAAAGCACAGATTGAGAAGATATCTGAGTATGCTTACTGGCAACAAAAAAATCACAGCCCAGAGCCCGGAAAAAAGTTCACTAGCTATATGTTCACTTTTTATAGAGCAGGTACCTCACCATAGCAGGTTACAACTCCAGTTTCTGGAAGTAGGAGTATCTGGACACTTTGTGCATAGTATATGAACAAATTCTGCAGGGTAACAAATTATCACACATCAGCTAACCTGTAGAAACTGTACACTCTTCAACAGAAATAGTGATAGACTGAGACAGCAGTCAGTTGTACAAACACTCTTCCCTTCTTCTTCATTTTTGTAAAGCATGAAGAGTCACATAGCTGCCAACACTCAGTCAGCCACCGAGAGTGAACAGCGGTGCTAATTTTATGGCAACTTGTGTGTCATTCAGAGCTTGACCTGCTCATCTGCCACAGACATTAGGGCAAAAATTTGTTTATCCCAGTATTTTCACTACCATGCACAAAACTGGTTCCTGGAAAAAAGTGGGAAGATGACAATAAGCAACAGAACTGTGCATTGTATCTTCAGGTACACAAAACCAGACAGGGCTTGCTTTTCTTTCCTCCACAGATGCTGACAGTCTATCTGTCAGCAATTCTTGATGCCAAACTGGCAACAGTGTGGAGAACTAGTATCTTGGAGAACTGCTACTCTGGAGAAGCAGCAGCTTCTGCTGGAGCTCTCTCCATCTCCAACCAGTTCTGCTCTTGGCTCTTGGACAGCAAGTGGTGCACCTTGAAAGCACCAGTCAAAACCAAGAGATGCAGGAAAAGTTGAAAGGACATAGCAGGTTAGGGAAGAGAAAGTTTTCCTTGCCCAAAAGTAATGGTGGATGAAGTAGCATCAGGACTGACAAGAAACATGCAAACGTTATGAAACCTAGTAGCATGCAGAGACCCTGCTCAGGTGGAGAATAAATGTCATAGATAATGGGAATCTGCTCCTTCCTAACCTTTGCATAGAAGGTACACATACTACAGAGAACACTGGCACTACACTTGTCCCACAGCAATCCAGATCTTGCAGTGGGATGACCACATGCACACTCCACTTCCATCCTACCAGAAAAAAGGACATGGTTAAAATAGGCATGGGGTTTATCACCATCAAGGTTTGGCCTCATAATCCAGTGGTACAGAAAGTATTCGGTATACCCCACAATGCAGAGAGTTACCCAAATGCCATGAATGAGCCTGTCCCTGTACAGAAAAAAAAAATCACCTTCCTCTTTCTGAAGCTTGTAGAAGAGACACGCATCTTTCATGACCATACACTGAAGTCTACTAAGTTGTTCAAAATTCTACCTCATTGTTCATCAAGACCGCCATATAAAGGGCCTCACAGTCCTTGCAGTTTATGAAAGTTGTATTTGTCCTGAGCTGGTCGCTGGATTGGAATGTGGATCCCATTAAAAGCCTTGGGACAGCTCAGAACCTCATAGAGAGCAAAGGCCTGGAAGATTCTGCCAATAACTCCAGTCTGAGCTATTCAAAGAAAGATGGTTGGGAAGATGGTCTTGGAGACCTCAGTCACCACTCTGCCTCAGGGGACTTGTCCATTCCAAATTGATTACCCAGTGACGAGCAGCAGGTGCAAGACTGGAGCTACATCCACTCTTTTAAACACAAGTATTTTTGTGTGATGATAGTGAAATCCCCATTCCTGCCTGAGAGCCTTAAGTCTGTTTCTTTCAGTCCAAAAGTTCTGCATTTTTACTGGCCATCCAGCATCCTATGGGTGATGTCGTCCCATCAGTTTGAGCTCAACTCCTGTGTCCGTAACTCTTGGCTCCTCATGGAAAAAGCAGATACAGCAGGAAGGACTCCTGGCAAACCATTCTGAGTGCTTTTTTCCTCCCCAAACAGCTGGATCAGGAAGGTGGGCATCTCTTCATGGAAGGAGGAGGAGTCTCTTCCACAAGTCTCTTCAGTTGCAGCTGCAAGATTAAGTCTACTATTCCCTCCATCACAGAGCCTTGAAGTGGACAGTATGGGATGGCACAAAAATATGTAAGACAGTGCAATGCTTGACCAGCAGTCAAGGAAGCAAAGATTTGTGAGATGGCTTTGCACAACTTTGAACTACATCTATAGAGGGGGTGTCCAATCCAGGAAGCCAGACTAAACTAGTCAAAAAAAAAAAAAAAAACCCACCAAGAAAGTCTCACTTGGATATACTGGAGATGTAAATAGCCTCAGAACATGCTCCTTCAATACACTAACATGTTCTTACTTCACAAGAGTACTTGGCAATGTAGACACAGCATATATGATTCAGCAGGATGCCTCAGAGAAACAGATGATCCAGAGACTCAGATGCATAAGCTAAAATGAGTAAGAGCATATATTCATTCATAAATTCTAAAAAAAATAAAATAAAATCCAACTTCATTAGCTTACACCAGTTCTGAGGAATAGGAAAAAATCTCACAAGGATACATCGTGATCCCTTGCACCCAGCCTTGATGTACCAAAAATTAACAAGTGATACACTGAATAACTGCAATGTTGAGGGGTTTTTTTGGCCTGGATATAAAAACATGCATTCCTGCTGAAAGCAGTGAGTATGATTGTTGAAAAGCAATCACTCGTTTGAATAAACCCATACCATGGGATTTGATGACAGTGCTTCCCAAGTGATTAAGCACATATCCTAGAATATTTAATGCCATCATCACACATAAGTACCCCATGGACAATTGCTAGACCTTCTAGGGAGAAACTCTTAGCACTGTTGGCTGAGAAGTGAGTGATTTCTGTGCAACAGTTGAAACAAATTAAATTGATCGGAAATTTCTGAAAAAAACCCTGCATTAACATCTCCTGGTTAATCTTTCAGAAATCATGAATACTTGATGTGAGCCAAGTAAAACATTGCCAGAGACTGAATCACAGAAAAGACAGAAACGTCTATTGAAAAGCACGAAGAAATTCTTCTCAGTAAGCTAGGAACGTCGTATGGACAATAAAGGGCCAAGGGTGATAGACCTCAAGGCTTATAACGGGAGAGAAGAGCTAAAGGAAGGAATGGCAGACTACTGACAAGAACCCACCAAAACAGAAGTGAAGTGAATGTAGGACCAAAGAAGTGCAAGTGCTTATGATCCAAGAAAAACAGGATAGGAAAGAGCCTGTAAATGTAGATGCTCCTTTACTTCACCAGCAAGACTTTAAATTTCTAGCATATTAGGTAACGTGTATATGTCTATAGAATATTTGAAGACAAAATATTTTTGGTTTATAGGCAATGATGTTAATGAGGATGCATGAACCTTTAGTCCCTGCTGTTGCCAGGAGGCAGACGATGTGTCTCACGTCTACTAGGTCACTGACCAAGCAAGGCACAAGCAATTCTGCAAACAGCTGAGTGAGCACACTTGCATAAGTATTAACTGATCATATATTGTTGTTTATTACATATTGGACAATCAGGTCACAGCACTGAAATTTTGATAGGTCTGTGATAAAATGAGGAACAAAGTTGTTTCTTCTCTAAAACAGTCATTTTACAAAACAGAAAGAAATTCTAGGAATATTCTTGCCAATGTACTGGTGAAACAATTCTGTGTGGATGTAGTTTAGTAGCAGGATCCTTAACACAGAAGCTTTTCCTTGATAGGCTGTAATCGGGAGGAAATTGAGTTGGTTCCCACCTGCAACTAGATCACATGAGAGCAAATATGCTGAGGGGCCTTGTGCTAAGACCTGTGGGTATTTTTCTCTTTGGTATCTGATACTTTTCTCTCTGCAAAAAGGTTGAGTTCATTCAGGTGTTACCATCATTAACAGTTGCCATTAGTAGTTATTGCTCCATGGCACCACCTACAGCTTTCCCAGCATCACTAACAGGCCTCATCTTCCCACTTGCCTTCCAGCTCTCATACTCCTAGAGCAAACACAGAACCAAAGGAGCATTTGGTAACACATTTACACCAGTATATATCCCATGCTGTAGGAATGAATTCCCTGATGGATAGATATAACAAGATGGCCATAAACCAGAGTCTGATCCTTCATGTCATCTTTGGCCCATACTTGATACTTTCTTGGAACGATGGGTAGACACCCCCTCCTTAAAAAGGCAAAAATAGAGAGATTGTAAACTTTGCTGATGTACTGCTAGGTCCACAAATTATTCATACAGACCCTCTGCTCAAGCATTTGCTAAATCAGGCCTCACACTGTGACCAACACAGGTCACTCGCACAAGCAGAAATATGCTGATAAGGTATGGAAACAAATACAGGATTCCTGTCAAAAATCAGTAATGGGGCCAGATTTGCTAGTCACAGGATGACCTAAGTAGTATTTCACGACAACAGTAGCATAATAGTATTCAAAATCAACGTTGTCTTTGCTGCAAAGTTCTCATCAAAATGTTTAATGCCCTCACTGAGGGAAGCTGCTTTGGAGCCAGCCTGATCTGTAGCGGAGTGGCCAACCGTGGTGCACAGTGTATTCTCCTGAGGCAGGGAAATGCCAGAGCAGTGGAGAGACCCACCAGGAGCCAGAAGCTCTCACAGGAGATGCTGATAAGGCCAGGGCTTTACAAGAGCGACCACCACATGCCTATAAAAAGCAGTCTGGGGAGCACAAGCAACCAGAAGATGGAAGAGATTTTTTACAACAAGGGTGGTGAAACACTGGAACAGGTTGCCCAGAGACGCACTGTCCCTGGAAACATTCAAGGTCAGGCTGCATGGGGCCCTGAGCAACCTGATCTTGTTGAAGATGTCCCTGCTTACTGCAGAGAGGGTAGGAATACGTGACCTTTAAAGGTCCCTTCCAACCCAAACTATTCTGTGATTCTATGATTTGTATGAATAAAGGCTAGGAAGTCTGTATTTCCTGCTACAGAGCTGGGGAGTCTGATACAACTTTCTTTTGCTGAACAGAGGATAATTTAGAGAAAAAGGAACTGGAGAGGGTATCACAGCTCAGCACACAGTGTCCAGAGGGACTTCCATTTGGCAATCACAGTGTGTAGGATGCTTATGAAGTCCAAAGCTAGCAGAAGTAGTAAGGCTGCTATTGCTGCAACGGTGGTCACAAATTAAATCTAACTGTTGCAAAATGTGTGGGGAAGGCAAGTATGGGGAGCAGATTAACTGCGTGGTTCAGAGAGTAACCTAAGACAAAGGTGTAACTGAGATGTAGATTTGTTGTCAGCTTTGTTTGATCTTGCCTATGATGAAAGAGATGATCCTGCCCTTCCCAGCTTCTTAGAGCATAAATTGCTACCCCAATCTTTTTGTCAACACTAGCAACTAGATAGCTATGTAGTAAAAGCACATTGTTTATCAAGCTGAAAACTAATAGTTATCCTGAAGGTTAATTTTCACCTACATCAGTGAGCTGATCCCATACAGTCTCACCATCCTCCTCTTGATTAGAAAAGAGTCCTTTCATGACCTTTTTGCAAGCTTTGACCCACTTAAACCAGCTGGAAAGGTGCGTGCTGAAATTACATATACAACCCCAAGGTTTGGATGTAAGAGACACATCTGTGCTAACCCAATGGAGTAATTTGCCCTTAAGAATTATTTTACAACTCTTACTGAAACAAAAAACCTGCAGAGTCTGTCTTACTGGTTTGAAAGACAACTGCATCC
This sequence comes from Ibidorhyncha struthersii, assembly GCA_013398815.1. NCBI lineage: Eukaryota > Metazoa > Chordata > Aves > Charadriiformes > Charadriidae > Ibidorhyncha > Ibidorhyncha struthersii. Next base: position 1,181,616 of record VZSZ01006963.1, on the reverse strand, counting down.
AGCTCTGGAGCGCCCAGCATAAGAAGGACATGGACCTGTTGAAGCAGGTCCAGAGGAGGGCCACGAAGATGATCAGGGGGCTGGAGCACCTCTCCTATGAAGACAGGTTGAGAGTTGGGGTTCAGACTGGAGAAGGCTCCGGAGAGACCTTGTAGGAGCCTTCCAGTACTTAAAGGGGGCCTACAGGAAAGATGGCGAAGGAGTCTTTGTCAGGGAGTGTAGTGACAGTAATGGTTTTAAACTGAAAGGAGTTAGATTTAGATTAGATATTAGGAAGAAATTCTTTGCTGTCAGGGTGGTGAGACACTGGAACAGGTTGCCCAGAGAAGTTGTGGATGCCCGATCCCTGGAGGTGTTNTCTATGATTCGATGATTCAGCTGATTTAATTTTCACACAGAAAAAAAAAAAATAAGCCATATACAACAAAGCTATTGCATGAATAATCAATCTTCTTTGGCATACATTCAGCTGAATCTGGATTTATTTGAAATCTAAGCATATCTGGTTAGGTAAATGTCTTTTTTTTTTTTTTAAAGACAGTGGTTCTAAAAAAATAGAAGACAAAAAAAAAAATTTCTAAATTGTCTTTATCTTTCCACTACTTCTATTTGCCTTATACCTAAGATCTCACTTAGACCCTATTGCAATGAAGAAATGATATATAAGAATTCCTCTGCATAATCAAGATTTTCCTGGATTGTAAAGTTCAAGAGAATTTTTTTTTTTATTTTATTACCTATACATTTTAAGTTACATATGTGATCTGATGAATTAACAGCAGACAAAATCTGCTTCAGAGTGTTCACAGTCAAAAAGAATGTTTCTTTGTTGAACTGTTGGTAAAGATATGGCGCAGTGTGAGGAAGAAAAACCCACTGAACTTTAAGAAAATATTCCCTAGAGGAGTGCGTATTCTTCTATTCTTTTCACATTTAGCATAAGCTGAAAATAAAATTCTAGTTCTATAGAGAGCTGTATAAAAGATTAAAAGAAGAATGAGATAAATCACAGAATAATTTAAGTTGAAAGGGACCTCTGAAGATAATACAGTCCAAGCCTTGTGGAGTTTTGAGTATCTCCAAGGTTGGAGACTCCACAACCTCCCTAGGTAACCTTATTCCAGTGTTTGACCATGCTTACAGTGAGGATATTTTTCTTTTTATATAATCCCTTGTTGTGCCTTGTAACTGCAAGTCTTTTGTCTTTTTGCTGAGTACATCCAAGAAGAGTCTGGCTCTGTCCATCCTCTTCATACCCTTCCATTAGGTAGGTGAAGACATTAATGAAATCCTCATTTAGCACTCTCCTCTTAAGACAAAACCATTTCTCTCAGCCTCTCCTTGTACACTGCCAACTCCAGTCACAATCACAGGGGCCCCTGCCACACTTACTTCAGTATTTCAACATCCTTCTAGTACAGCAGAATCCAAAATGGACACAGATGTAGTATAATAAAAGAAATTTCGGATTATTTTTCAATCATGCTTTTGTGATATAGGCTTTCAGGGTATGATGAGCTTTTACATTTGCTTTATTTATTGTCATGGCATCACCTTATAGTAGGTGGACAAATACTAATTGGAAAATGCAAGCAACAACATAACTTATTTTGCACTGACCAGCCACTAGGACAAACAGAGAAACACACCCAACAGTCCCACCCTGCAGAGAACATAGAGCCAAAGATAAAGAAACACTGAGTGCTTGCAGCACAGGGCTGTTTTGATATTTCCCAAATGAAAATATATTCTACAGTGCAATGAGTTTTTGTGAAATGCAGGAGCGTGGTCTTTGCCAGCTGGGCAGTCCAGAACCAGACAGGCTTCTCAGCTACCTATGCACTTGTAAATCTTACATACTAGACACATTCTGTTCACGCATCCCTGGCTTAACTGCTTGCCTCCAGATTCTGGAAGCCAAGCAAAAAGCAACCCTGTCCCCAGACAGCTGTCTACTCACTGAATTTAGATTTAAGGTAGTCCATTCACCAGCCCACCAATATGCGCAGAAGTGAACGAGAGAGCCTGGGAGTCAAACGATCCACTTCACTGGTAGGTACAGAGTCTGCTATTAAAGGCACTGGATTGCTTACAGCCAGGCAGGCATATGAGACACCTGGCTGGGAACATGGAAGCCTTAACAAGTCAGGGCATCAACAACTTGATATCTGCAAGCCTGTAATAAGACAGCTGGCAGGCTGTAGGACAGTTAGGCAATGTCATTCTCTACTGATTTTATCTTCACAACACAAATGCTGTTTGTGCAGCCTATGGATACCAGCATGTCCCTGTGTCCTAAACATTGTGATCCAGTTGGAATTTTGTATATCTGCAGCTGTATCAGTACCGTACACATTACTGCATCACACACATGCTTGTTCACATTCATCATTCACAGAAATAAGTATTTTCAAGAGTAGATACTTAGGCTTTTTGAAAAATAATAGGGTCATAAAAAGAGGTGTCCCATTAGTGAGCAAGCACATTGGTAACATGCACTGTAACACTCACTACAGGGTTTTTTTAGGACTATAGACTCATATCCCTAAGAGTTTTCCTACTCAGGAGAAAACAACAGTGTGATCTTGGATTTAGGAGACAGCAAAATGAATAAATCACAGGAAAAAAACTCTGTAGGAAACCATGTCTCAATAGCTCCTGAGTTCAGGAAACTACCAGTCTTTACTTCTTGAAAAATAAAGACTACGGTAATCTTTCATCATTATACCTGGACACTATAAAGTAATGGAGAAAAATATGGAGGATACTCAACTTTTCTCTCCATTGGTCACATTTTTCCCAGCAACATATCACTCATAGCTACATTTTTAGCAGATTAGGCTCCAAATAGGTTAATGTCATTGCTAACATCTAAAAGCTGCTGCTGAAATATATAGGTATATGTCTTCACCAACTGAAATTCTTTGCTCCAGAAAGCTGTCCACCCACCCCTTCACTTAGACTTAAAAAAATGTAGGAAATTATAGAGAAGCCAATTTGTGGAAGACTTGCAGCTGATGTTCTCACAGCACCACTAATGCAAAATTACTGAAATTAATATTAAAGTCACACAACACGCATTCCTAGTTTTACTACCTGGACCTTCCAGGGTGTTGAAACTGCAAATATAAAGGCCACGTGGATGCTTCAAAGGTGAACATGACAAGGAGCAAGATAACCTCTCCTCCTTTCCTACTGTTTCTGCTGTCAGCCTAGCTCTGCAATGGCACAGCTGCATAACCTTTGCTCAGATTTTTGAGGAAATCGTTAAATTGAGAGAAAGAGTTATGAGGAAGTCCATGTACAGTAGAGCCGTGAAATGTAAGAAAGGTAAAGTCAGAGATAAAAGTAAAGACTGCTGAGATAGGGCCAGGCAGCAGCTCAAGGATCATGAGGAAAGACATCAACATGGAAAGATAACAAAATCTCAAGGGAAAAGACAGGTGGAAGATTACAATATCAAGCACCTGCCACAGGGAGCAGTGAAAGCTGACCCTTTTCCATCTGACTAGCAAAAACTCTATAGGTGGTTAACATACTAATTCTAATTTAGTAGGTCACTAATCCTGGCTATCTTTTGTGTGTATTAACCAAAAATTACTGCTTTACATGTAACTGCACATAGCAAAAGGTGAGTGAACAAAGTGGCCCAGAGGAGAGATGGTAGATAGGCAATGGGAAGCCATTTTGGCAGCAACGGTACATCGCAACAGGGAAGCAACCAGAAGGTGCCACTGCTGCAGATGGAAAGAGGAAAGAAGTCAAGGAACAAAAGCCCTGTGCACATCTGCTGTGGGTGATAATGCAGTATAGCAATGCTGACATTTTGATCTGCGTATGGCAGATTATGTCACAGAAAATATTTTAAAATTGATGCAACGGCCATGAAGAAAGTAATGAACGGAGACGAGGTGACCCCTATTATGCCACCTTCTGTCCTTAATCTGCCTGCTCTAAAAATGTACAGATGTAGATAATAATCTTTCTTTTTAGGAATAGCAGAAGAGTAGGATTAAGTAGCAATTCAGCAGATGAACAGTTTATTTTATCTACTTTGCTTTCACAGCACCTATGCTAGGAGTGCTCCTATGCATGTAAAATAGTGAAGAACAATGAATGAAAAAAAAAAAAAAACCCAACCCCAAAACTCCCTAGTTCGACCTCTACAGTCTGAACAGGGTATTAGAATGTCTTGGTGTTATCTAAACTGCGTGGATGGAAAATTTTTGGCCAGGGCCCAATTTAGCCACAAAATTCCCACCGCTACAAATAAAGACTTTGAAGCAACAATTAAAAAAACTTGCTATTTGTCATACAGAATATGAAATAGTAGTCTTTCTTATTTCCCAGTTACCAATGCAATTGAGAGATTGTAGGATTGCAAGTTTGGTAGCATTTTCTATCACATGCTGACTTTGCTACACTCGTTCAAAGCTAGACTTACAGCTCTGAACGGAAAGCTGAACTAACCCTTAGAAATAGCAGCTATTACTACAAACCCCTTGTTAAATTGCATTTTTTTTTTTGAAGAATCATATTATACCTTTGTTCCTTTGCACAGGCTACTAATTAGATTTTTAGATGAAGATGTGATTACCCTTGATTTTAATCTCTGAGCTGCCTTTGGACCTACCTGGGAACCAGCGAGAAGGATCAAGCAAACGTTTAGTATTAAAAAACAACATGTGACGGGAACCTTTGATGAGAGGGAAGGCCACAGGGATCTGAAGTCTACAGTCCCCATAAGGGAAGAGGGAGCGATAAGATGCTGCAGTCCTCATACGGCTTATAGTAGTGAAGATACCTGGAGCCCCATAAGGATGGAAGTGGGTAGAGGATTCTGCAGTCTGGTCAGGGTTATACAGGGTTTCTGTCAAGGTCCAGAGTCTCTGCCTGGAGGCAGGGATAGCAGGCTTTATCCTTAGCCTGGTGCAAACCTTCTACCTGGTGTAAAGCTTCTTGCACGATGCAGATAGCCTGACACACACCTCCCTCTCCTGCCCTGATGGCTATGTGTCCTGGTTTGCCTAAACCACGACACTATGTCACATCAAACTGCTTCTATTACTACTTCAAGACCTACCTGAGCTGCCAGTTTTTCATCAGGAACCCCTCAGGGCTCAGGAGCTCTTCAGAGCAGCCTGGTCCCCCAGCAACAGTGGGAGAGGGAGAAATCTCTGGGCTGAGCTGTGGCTCTACGTCACACATCACCTACATATACATGCAGGTGGGAGAGACCCCTTCAGCATGCCGAAGGGCAGCCCTGGCAGCTGTCTCTGAAAGTAGAGACCTCATTAACCACGGTGAGTGAGACTGGGTAGGCCTCACATGTCTTTCCCAGAACAAGTGGTGCTTCACCCTGTGGGGAAACATTTGCTCCAGGAGGTAAGGACTGATCCAAACCCTACTCAGCCTCACTGCTGGTGGTTTGTGCTTACCCCCACTCCTGTGGAACCCCAAGTCACACCCCACAAGCCTCTCCACCACACACCATTTGAACAGGCAGCACAGAAACCCACCAGTCTGGCCACAGAAACGCCCTTGCAAAGTCCTGAGCGCTTCTCCACCCAAAAAGCAGTAGCACCACTTACCCCTGAGCCAGGAGCCCCCCAGGGCTCACAGATGGGTTCAGACCCACTGCAAGTGCTGCCGCAGTTACAAGCGCAGCCCGCGGGGGAACATTAGCTGGGGAGAACCCTCACCCTCGCAGGGCCCGAGGGCACACACCGAGGAAATCCCCCCCCTACGCCACCCTGACTGCACTGATGTCCCCTTGTCCTTTTATTCACACCCTTCCCAGGGCCCGCCGCCCGCCCCGAGCTTGCGAGGCCTCTTTCTGCTCCCGCCCCCGCGGCCCCGCAGAGCCACGGTTGCCGCCCCGCCCGGCTTCCGGGACGGCTTGAAAGTAGGGCAGAGGTGAAGGCAGGCAGCAAGGCGGCGAGCCGGCTGAGACGGCGGCGGGCTTGTGCGGGCCAGGGTAAGCGGTGCCCCGCGGGGCGAGCGGTCACCTCCGCTCGCCACTTTCCTCGGCCGGGGGGTGGGCGGCGGAGGGACAGAGGGTCATGCGGGCGGCTCAGCTGGACTCGGCTGTNCCCTTCCCCCCGGCCCCCGCCCCCGGCCCCGGCCCCGGCCCCGTCCACCCGGGCCTCTCCGGGGCAGCTCTCCGGCGCGGGCCCTGAGCTGCCGTAAACATCGCTGTGGGGTGGCGGCGGCGGCGGGCACGGCTGGGCCCTGTCCCGCTCCAGGCCGCCGTTCTGCCAGGCGGGGAGCTGTGGTAAGGGGGACTCGGGCGGGGGCGGCTCCGGTTCGGCGTTCCTGTTTCTGTGGGGTNCCCCTTCCCCAATTCTCCAGCGTCAGTTCGGTGGGTGTCCCCTGGCTGGCTGGCTGCTTCTCGTTGAGGGGGGAAGCAGCAGGCCTCGAGTTTGTTAATGGCGAGGTATCCGGAGAGAGCACCTGTAGCCGCCCGGTCATGTTTTCCCACTGTTGTGTGTGCGTCTCTTACGGCTTCAGGCCAACAAGAAATCCCCGATCCTGGCTTTGTCAGGGGACGGTTCCCTGATGTGTGTCTTTTGCTGTGTAAATGGCTGGGGAGAAGGAGCAAACAATATGGGGAGATGCATCATCTGTCTCAAACTTGGGCGTTGTTTATGGTCTGTTGATGTTGTGCTGCAGATCTGCATCATGGAAAAGCAAATGCTTGAATCCTCCGAGGAGCGAACGTTTCAGTACCAAGATTCTCTGCCTTCCCTGCCTGTACCTCCTCTTGATGAATCTTTAAGTAAATACCTTGATGCAGGTAATGATTTCATAGTGTAATAGTAGTGTGGTGTGTGCTATTGTAACCAAGCTAGTCAGAAGGTGTTTGTGAGGTGATTTCTAGAAAGTTTGTGTCGTCTGATATAGTTGGGATGGGGGATCGAGACAAGTTTAGAGTGCAAAAGGCCTTTTTCAGGTTCAAAACATCAAACTAAGTGTCCAGAGCAACCTGAGTAAAAGTTTTCATTTTGTCCGCGTTTACCTTTCTTCAGCATGGAAGGGAATTGGTATGGGAAGGTTTAACTTTCTCGTTTGAGGTTTTTCCCCCTAAGGTTTTGGTTTTGTTTTTTCAGCCAAACCAGCTGGTCTAATGAAAGGTATTTCTCCATCTACAAATTTTGTTTTGCATAATAACTACTTTGCTCATTGATGACTGTGTTTGCCCAGGATCTTTGTGAAAAAAGAAAAATAGGAAAAAAAAAAAGGAGAAAAAAAGAAAAGTTACTTCAGACTTTTCATACTTAAATGTTCTTCTTTCTGGCCAGTACTATTAACTATACAGTAGTCAGAAAAGGCAGTAGTGGGTGTTTTTGGATAATTTCTGTCCTGAGATGTTTGCTCTCTAAAGAAGATCACATAAGAGAAGAGTTTTGAAAACAAAATCAATGTACATGTGTCTGGCTTTGTTTATAAAGCAGAGAGGATTGATGAGTTCTTTATTATCATATCAGGCTTTGATATGTCAGGGATGACAAAGATGTGTTACCTAGTATCCTGAGATTACTTTCCAATGTTTCGTCAATAATTTTCAGAGCTCAGAGACATTGAGCTTTTTTTCTGGAACATCTGCTTCGTGTCTTACCATCTTACCTGTAATACAGGAATGCCAACAGAGTAAGATGTCGAGTTCTGTCCTTTGCAGAAACATACACAAAAATTTCCCTTTCCCAAAATAGAAGTCCTTAAGTTCACTCTGAGTTCCCTTTTAAAAATTCTGAGTGTATTGGAAATGGCCCAGTAGATGGTAATAGGTTTCCTTTGTTGTTCCTTATGTCATCATATTTTGATGGAATGGTGGGTTTAGAGGAAAAAATGTTGTGTATGCATGTCAAAACAATGTTTTCTTTTTGTTGTAATGCAGATTAGCTAAAGTTGTGCTGCAATAGTGAACATGCAATAACAGAATTGCCCTTTAGAACTTAGTTTTGTACACCCAGCTGGCTCTCCAGGTTAATAAATAACTCTGTCATGGAGTGATAAAATCTGACAGTGAATTTGTTTGCTCTTGTTTTCTGATTCTGATCTGTGTTTTCATAAATACCTTATCACATGTCCCTCTTTTTCATGTTGAAGTTACTTCCTAATTACTGTTCCTTGTACATAAGTCATTCTATAACTTTGATCATCATTGTTGATCTCCTTTAGTCTCACTGGAGGTTGGAGGAAAGTTAGTCCAGTATTTTTTGTTCTGCCACAGTCCTCCCTTATTCAAAGCTAGAACGTGCAGAGCAGAATTCTAGACACTAGCTTGGTGATCCTCATTGCTTAAGCTCTTCATTTATTTAGTCTGTGAAGGTGAGTGAAGGAAGGGAGGGGCTTCTGAAGAACAATTCAGAAGCTCCAAATGACCCTTCATAGATGCTGTGAATCATTCCTTGGAAACTCCTGTCTCCTTCTCATTGGAGGAGGATCCCAGGCACTTAACGTTAGTTAGTGTGCCTGTTGATGAAGCACTTGTCTGTTTAAAGCCAATCAACTGGAAAAGCTGGGCAGAGTATGTCTCAGAAGGTGCCTTATTTTGGGCTTTACAGTAGCTGCCTCTGCTTTGGATTCAGGATGACTAACCTTGTTTTAAAGGTAGGCCTTGAGCAGAGAAGGTGGCCGTAGGCCTGTTTAGTCTTTCAGCTCACCCCAAAGGCTGAGGCTCAGAAGCTTGGACTCAGTCTGAGAGTACAAAAACCAAAAGGTCCAGCTTTCTGGAGGATTTCTTAACGATGCAACTGAAGGTGTCTTTCATGGGGTAGTTCTTGTTCATGGGTGAAGCTGATCTATGCAGAAAGGAAGATGAGATCTGTGGGCCTGAAGAAAGTGGCAATAGAGAAGTTTCACTGAACTCTAGTGAGAAAGGGGATGAGTTCTGCTCCTTCCTCATAGTGCTGCTTCTACATCTGATCAAATAGCTTTTAAATGGAAAGAGGCCCTGTCATCATAGAATCATGTATGTTGGGAAGGGTTCATCTAGACCGGAACCCTGCTAAAAGCTGGTCCGACTACAGCAGGTTGCTCAGGCTTGCTTAGCTGGGTTTTGTATATCTGTGAGGATGGAGATTCCACAGCTTCTCTTGGCGACCTGTTCTGGTGTTTGATCACTCCATGATTGCAAAAGGGGGAACAAAAACAAACCAACAATGACACACACACAAAAAAAGCCCCAAACCCTCACATTTTCCTTGTCAGAAGATTCCTCTGTTCCAACTTGAGTCCATTTTCTCTTGTACTATTCTTGTGCATCTCTGAGAGGAGCGGTGCTTTATCTTTGCTATGTTTTTCTATTCAGTTGTTACAGAGTGCAGTAAAGTTTTCTTTTTTTAAGCTGAACAAAATCAGTTTTCAGCCTCGTCTCATCATTGTGTGCTTGAGACCCCTAGTTATCCTGGTCAGCCCTCAGATAGGGACCAGAACCCAGTAATTTTGCTTATTTTATTTCTTGTGTGTGTGCATATTGCTCTGTAGTGACTTTGTGATTTGAATAACAGAGGTTAATCACTCTCTTTTACAATCTTGTGTGGTAGTAAGGTCACTCTCTGCAAAACCTGAGTGTCAGACTACCCTCAGTCTGGGAAGGCTTTCAACTCAGGGTTTCTTGGGTGAATACTGTAGACTGCTAAATGGTATAGGTGGGTGGCTGTGTCTCTATTAATAATGTCTTTTTTTATCTGTCTTCAGAACTGATGGTGGGGCAATTCAAGATGCATCTAGATATTGTTTATATTGACTTTAACAAGGCTTTTAGCACATCAAGATCTTTTTTTTTTTTTTAAATAAACTTCCTCATTGATGAATCGATGAAGTATGGACTAGGTAGTGGACAGTCAGGTGGACTGAAAACTGTCTCAGCTGCTGGGCTTAAAGGCTTGTTATCAGCAGCACATATTCCAGATGTAGGCCAGTCTCTGATCGTGCACCCCAGGGGTCCAGTATTGTTTAACATCTTCATTAATGACCTGGATGATGGGACAGAGTTCAGTCTGAGTTTGCAAATGATACAAAGCTGTAAGGAGTGGCTGATGTTCCAGATGCTTGTACTGTCATCAGAGGGAGCTTGACAGGCTGGAGGAACAGGCTGACAGGAGCTTCATGAAGTTCAGCAAACAAAGAGAAATGCCAAGTCACGCACCCAGGAAGGAATAACCCCCCATACTAGCACGAGCTGGGGCTGACTGGCTGGAAAGCAGCTTTGTGGAAAAGCCCTTGGGGTCCTGGTGGACATGAAGTTGAACATGAGCCAGCCATGTGCCCTTGCAGCAAGGCAGGCCAGCAGCCTTCATGGGTGCATTAGAAGAATCATTGCCAGCATGCAGAGAGAGGTGATCCTTCCCCTCTGTTGGGCAGGCCGCATCTGGAGCGCTGAGTGAGCCCAGAGAATCACCATGAGGGCGATTAAGGGCGTGTATTATCTGATGTATGAGAAGAGACTGTGAGATCTGGGACCATTCAGCCTGGGGAAGAAAAGGCTCTAGGGGGGATCTTTGCAATGCATGTAATATTTGATGGAGAGGAGTAAAGAAGACAGAGCCGGACATTGCAGTGGGATGCAGTGGCAGAACAAGAAGTGGTGGCCACAAATTGAAATACAAGAAATGCCTTTTAAATGTAAGAAAATTTTTTATTGTGAGGGTGGTTAAGTGGTGGAACAGATCGCTACCAGGGAGGTTGTAGAGTCTCTGTCCTTGGAGATACTCAGAACCCAACACAGTCCTGGGCAGCCTGCTGTAGCTGACCCTGCTGAGATGAGGTGTTGGAGGAGAAGATCTCTAGATTTGTGAAGAAGAAAAAAGCAGTGGTTGCAGGCAAGTAGTCATAATTGGAGCAAGACAAAGTTGTGAGGAAGTAAGATTTTAATTCCATAAGGATAGGTAATTATTTGAGACCTGGCCCAGCTGAAACTCCATTGTTACTTGCAAAAGCTAGATTAGAGATGATACAGATAAACAATTAATAAAATTAAACAAGTATCCTTCCTTGTTTGTTAACAGCAGCAAGTAGATCACAGGGTTAACACTAGCAAGGCAGACAAGAAATGTTATACACAAGGTGGGTATAAGAAGACAATGAGATGTGCCTGTACGGAAACTGGCATCAGCAGTGCCTGTTACTGTCCATATACTTCATGGTTAAAAGGCTTTAGGGAGGGTTTTGGATTAAAATAATGACTAGTTTTGCAAATGTTTATAGAGAACTTTGGCCTATGTGGCACACAATCTGAGAGAAATCCAGAAGTTTTTTAAAATACAAAAATTGGGTAGTAGTAACTGCCATCAATTTCATTCAAAGGTAGGCATAATGTGGGAACAGGGAATGAGAACTGATTGGCAAAGTGCTTGTAGGCTGCGAATGGACTTTTGAAAATAAAGGCCAAGTACCTTATGGATGGTGCAGTAGGGTGGCAGGCATGTATGGCTCAATGCATTAATTTACAAACAAAGTTCCTGTAAATTTAATTATTCAGTGAGTAGTGTGGCAGCTGATGGAGTTGCAGAATTCCATGGTATTTCCAGCTACAGGTTTAAATACATTGGATTTAGTTATCTGTTAGGTGTTTCAGGTTTTCGGTAATTGCTTTCATCTGCTAACCTCTGTATTTATTTAAAATTATGTATCTATGTTTTATTAGAACACACTGTCATTTATTTACAGATTTTTAAAAGGTGTTTTCCCTTCAAATATTTGTTTTAGAAAAATAAATTTTGAGTATTTTCATCTAGTCCCTTGCCTGTGGATGTCTGAATCTTGGAATAAATCTCAGTATGCAGTTGTCTTTAAAATAAAAACATTTCCTTTTTACAGTGAAGCCATTTCTAAATCAAGAAGAATATCAAAGAACTGAGGATATCGTTAAAAAATTTGAAAATGGGATTGGGAAAGAGTTGCATCAGAAACTACTGGAAAGAGCTAAAATGAGAAGGAATTGGGTACGTATTTAGATATGTAAGAAATCATAATTCAACTTACGGAAAGTTGGTTGTTGACAATACAATTTAGAGGATCATTTAGCTTTTTTAAAAAAATCTTAGGGTCTTCCTTGTATCCGCCACTTGGCCTGTGGATATGAACACATGCATTTACATACGTGTGATTTCTTTTTTTCAAAGTTGAGTGGCTAAGAGAGTTCACTAACTGAAATGTTAAGTTACCGACCACTTTTGAATGCTTTTTCTGTCAGTTTCTTCTTCNTGTAGTAGCATTTTAAAGTTGACTTTTGAGAAAGAGATACAAGGGGGGTTGTTACCAAGTGGAATTCATGAGAACTTTGTAAATCTTAACAGGACACACAGAGCGCCTCTCTCAGACACATCTCCTCTCCTTCCATTCTTAATAGAGTAACCTGGCTGATATTTGCAGCAGCCACAGGTGCCATCTGAAAGAGTTTAAGATGATGAATATTGGGGAAGAAATCTTCATCATAACTTACAGTTTAATGGTCTTAAGCAGTATAGAATTTTATTTAAAGCTTGAAACTAGAAGAGCTAGATGTGTAGTTATCCGCAGCAGTTAGTTTTGAACCACTGTCCCGCCTTCTGTTATATAGGAACTACNCAAAAAATTAAAAAAAAAAAAAAAAAAAAAAAGTAGTTAAAAAAAAAAAAGCAGGCAGTTGAACCATCAGGTGATTATTAAAGAATTAATGATTAGAACTTAATTCTGACACTAAACATTTTTTCTTTTCAGCTGGAGGACTGGTGGCTGAATGTGGCTTATCTTGATCTTCGCATATCAACGCAAATACACTGTAATATGGGAGGCCCTGGTCCCTATATTGAGCACTGCTGGCCACCGAAAGAGGGCACTCAGATAGAAAGAGCATGTGTAAATATATGGCACACCCTGAAATACTGGGATCTATTACGAGCGTAAGACTTTACTATTTAGAATCAATTATTTTTTTGTAATGATCTATGTGTACTTGAGTTGCAAAGATATGTTCACTGGCATGCGTTCTATGCAGTAAAAGACGGATTTGTCTTACCTTGATTTACTAGCATGATTATCATCTCTCTTATTTAATTTTGGTGTATTGGTTTACCACAGAGAGAAGGTGGCTATAGAGAGATCTGGGGATGCTGTTCTGGACATGAACCAATTTCGAATGCTCTTCTGCACTTGCAAAATTCCTGGAGTTACCAGAGACTCGATCGGCAGTTATTTTAAAACCGGTAAACAAATGCAAATTGCAGGGTAACACAAGCAAATGATTTTGTATTAATGGGCTAATGGAGAGTCATTTTAACCATAAAATACTTGTTTCCTCAAGCACTAAATGAGATACTGGTTGTTGAGCGCTTATATAATGAGGCAAAGAAGATATCTAGTCTACAAATGCCCTCTTTGGTCCATGATTTAGTCCTTTCTAAATAAGATTAAAAGAAAGCTCTGCTTCAAATTGTGCATTACCAGCCTGATGCTTATAAGAAGTGTGCTAGCATTAAGAATTGAAAAAAGACAAAATCCGTGTGTTACACATGGAATCCACCCACATTTATTAAATGGACAGAATTTCAGCATCATTACTAATTGCTTCTTTTTCCACAGAGTGCATTTCTCAAGTGTGCTCTCATACATTCTGTTGGGCCAATTCTTGCTTATTTTCTATCATTGTGCTGTTTCTCGGCTTGGTCAGCTTCTTCTATTTTCAGTCTTGAAAGTATTCCATAGTGCTTCTTGTAGCTATTGTCTTAAACTCCCAGCAGTTTTCTAGGGTGCAGGATAAAGAGCTAGGGTAAAAGTATAAAGTTCTTATTCATCCTCCACCAACAAATACTGTAGTATTAGTAATCAGCTAACTGAAATCGTAACACCCCTCCCACACATGTTCTGATGCAGCCAGAGTTGTGCAGCAGTGTCACTGTAGATAGTCATGGGAGATGTGAATTCCTGTAAGGCTCAGAAATTCAAGAAGGAGGCATTGCCTTGCTCCATAGAAAATATATAAGGAAGTCTCCATACCACAGGATATGATGAGAAGACACAAAGTTGAAAGCAAGTTTCAAGGATTTTATCTTAGCATTACAGTAGAAGAGTCAGTTTAAGTACATAGAAGAAACATTCAAATGGTAGAAATTCAATGTTCTGTTTTGATCACACTTAATAAACAAAGCTATTATCCTGTGAAGAGGCAATTTATGTCATGTCTCTTTTCTGCCTTAAAATATTGTAAGAACTTTATTAAACAATCTTGCTTATATAGTTTTTCATGCCATTCACAGCAGGTGATACCCATTTCTGTGTAGATAGTCTGCCTCCAGCTGAAATACTTAGTCCAGTTAGTTGTCTTGGTTCTCTGTGATATATGGAGAAATATGAATACCTCCAGAGGAGGATTTGGCAAGTCAAAATATGCAGGTATCTAAGATAGGCAGAAGGAATTGCTATCTGGAGAGGGAATCTGTTTTTCTCCTTTAGCTGTAGAGGGAACCGACGTGGTCTAAGCTCTTGGAAGCAGTATTCAGATTGCAGAGTACGACACCTAAAATTTGACAGGTAATGTCAGCTCAGAGTCAAAGACCACACTAAAAGCCAAGAGAGCCTGATCAGAGGAACCTGGAGAGCTATTTGGTTCAGCCTGCAGCAGACACCTTAATGAGAACAGGTGGAGAGCTCATTAGATGTCATTAAGTGTATCGGGTAGATCTCTACCAACTCTAGTGAGATCTCAGACACTTAATTCTAGGTAGGTGAACTTCCAAACTTAATCCTACCCCTTGCTTTACACAGCCAAGTTCAGGAGGATGCTGCCTAAAGTAACTGAATTTGATATTATCCCTTCTGATTTTTCTTATGTTAGAAATTAATTTTGTGATCTATGAAGGTGAGGTTTACATAAAATGACAAATTCCCCAGTCTAGAATGTCTTTAATCAGGTACATATTGAATTGTATTATCTAATTTAGAAAGTAGAACCATATAGATAGATGTAAAAGCCTTATAGTTAAAATGTGGATACCCACTCGGTTAAATACTTGTGGGTAAAGTAACGTACAGTTCTTTTTCTCAGAGTGGAGTACTGGACTGGAAGAGATAGCACAGTGGCCACGTTTCTTGGGGTTTTAACATCTGGGTTTTGTCAGAATCTTTTCCAACTTTGTTTGCTCTTATTTTCAGATAGACGGATTCAATAAGGCAATGCTGTATGCAAGCGTACCTGCCCTGGTGTGGGCCAGTACCATCTGCGTTTCTGTATAGTGACCAAATTGGTGTGTCAGTGCTCCCTTTGTACAGATTTGCAGATTACAGATCAGGTTCTGATTGATGTGGTAGCGGATCTCAGATCTGGAGCTGCATAACTGAAACGGGTCACATAAACACTCTGACAACTGAAGGACTCAATCATCTGCAAAGTGGCTTAGCAGCAGGCTTGCTGCATTATATTCATCCCTTTAACAAAAACAAACAAACCCAAACAAAACTCATGCAAGAGAGAAATGTTGCTAGATCCACTTTCAGCAAGCAACACTGCTTTCAGCAGAGGGTGTTCCTGCCTACAAGATAAATAAATAACATTTGCTACTAGATAATGACAATGACCTAAAGTAGTTAATAACAGTGAAGGTTATGTACTTCTCTATATTTTCTCTTGACAGTTTTAAAAATGTCTTCAAATTTGCACTAAGATCATGCAATTGGATTTCAGAAGTTATTCTTTTTCCTTCTTTCCTTTTTTTTTAGCTCTATGTATTGTGCCTCATTTTGAACAAAAAATGGGTCCATAGGACTTGCTGAGTGTGTTTTCTGTTATCTGTCACTCACTTTATCCCCATGGTTGAATTTTCATATGATTTTTTTTTTTTTTGCTTCATTTCAGAGGCTGAAGGTGAATGCCCATCTCACTTAATAGTCCTGTGTCGAGGTCGAGTGTTTGCGTTTGATGCTATACATGAAGGCAATATGGTTACTCCTCCAGAGATTTTCAGGTTTTCAAACTACCTTGTTTCAAATGAGCTGTCCTATTTGAGCTACATACCAAAGAGTCTGTCTTTCTCTGTCCCCTTCCCCCCAAAGAATTAGGTGTTAAAGAGGCTACAGCTTCTCCTCTAGCTGAGGGTTCAGATTTGAGTAAATTCTTCTTTAGTGGATGGCGTTTTCTTGCCATGAAGTGCGATGATTGTGTACTTTTGTAATACACCCATAGAACATCATGCAAAAGGGTTGAATAAAGATGTTTCAGTAGGAAATTCCTTAGGCAAGACAAAATCTAGTTAGAGAAGCTCAAAAACAACTTTTTTTCTGGTACTTTAATACTTACGATACTTCAACATATGCATTTCTAATTTCTGTAGTTGTACCTGTTAGATCAGGCAAGTAACAAAGAAATGAACGCCTGGAATACAGACAAAAAACCCTAAAGCTTTCTCTTGCCTGTAGAAAGGGCAGGTTGATTTTGGTTTGGTGATTGTTCGGAGTTTCGTGGGAGTTTTTTGTTTGTATGTGTGTTTTTTATAACTTCATCATGTGTGTCTTATACTTTTGACAACCGTGTAATTAAAGATCCGTAGTGAAGTTTAATGGGCAAGACTGCTGGAACAAAGGACAAGCCAGATTAAATGCCTGTAATTTGTGGAGTTTCTTTAACACCTAGAACCGCATGTGAAAAACTGATTTTGCAAACTAAAAATGAGCTCTCTGTTAATAGCTCTTCAAAGGGAAAATACAAGGAAAAGGTAGGAAGAGAAGTATTCTTACGTAGTTCAGCCTCTCCATTTAGGAGGTATTGTAGCAACTGTTCTGCTTTAAATCTCACTGTTTATCTTGAGTGGAAGTTTTGCCTTTGTATCTGATTAGCTGATATAAAAGCTTCAGTATTGTAGATGTCTGCTGCTTGGGGGAGTTTGATCTGCACGGCTGAAGTCTTAAATCTAGTTGTAAATTAAGTGCATGATAACACGTTAGGATCGTGGTTGTTTACATGTAAGTTTACACTGGGCTGGTAGCTGCAATCTGAATTAACCATTAGTGACTGCAAATAGAGCATGTCTTTAGTTGCCCTTAGAGTCTAAGGGAGCTGATTCATGCTTCCTGAAAATTCACATTAGCTTGTGAGTGGAGAACCAGAATTCCAGCTTGGCAAAAGAGATAAAAAGGGTGGCTTTTGTCTTCTCTCCATATGTTCTTTGTTAACTTCAGTTTTTGAAATCTTCTTAAAGGCAACTTACTTATATACAGAAAAGATGCCATAGTGAACCGGATGGGCCAGGACTGGCAGCCTTAACAAGCAACGAAAGGACAAAATGGGCAGAGGTGGGAATACTTCAACAGCTGATTCCTGAGGAAAGCATTGTGATCACTGGAAATAGGTCATTTCACTTAGCTCTGTCTTTTTATGCTTTCTAGTTGCGTGAATATTTGATTGATCTTGATCCAAAGAACTTAACTCTTCTGGAAAAAATTCAGAGAAGTTTGTTTGTGGTCTGCCTTGATGATTCTAGTCCCCACGCGACTCCTGAGGACTACACCGAGGTAGCTAAGGATTTTGATAATTCATATCTGGTCATCTTTGTATAAAAATTTCTTCTACATATATGCAGAAGTAGCACTTCTTGTGCTTTCAGAACAGAGAAAGTGAAGCAGATAAATACACGGATAATGCTTCTTGTTCATCCATAGGAATACTTAAATAGTTTGAATTGTTATGACACTGGAATTGGGAATGGTTGAAATCTACTTTTGTAATCTTTTAGCTCGCTATCCTTCAGGGTCCTCAGAAATATAGTAATCTACTTGTTACCACCCTTTAATTTAAAAACTTAGGCTTATAATCATATTTCATCTTCAGCTGGATGAAAATATCTGTCTGGGAGGTCTCACCATCTTAATGTGGGCTTGATTTAGCTGACAGAGGTTGGCAGCATGCTTAGTGTTTTTTTTTAAAACCCACAGTGTGTAACTTCTTCTTTAGATTACAAGGCTGGGGCTAACAGGTGATCCGACCGTACGCTGGGGAGATAAATCCTACAATAGCATATTCTTTTCCAATGGAACCTGTAGCGCATTCTGTGATGTAAGTTGAATTATTTTCTCCCTATAAATGCTTCAAGTATTTATTCTGAAAGGGAAGACTTAGTAAATATTATTTCAAATGTTTAATGTGTTCTTCTTTAGTGTAGCCGTGTTTACCAGGCACCTTCTCTGGCAAGTTTCCAAAAGCAGTCTGCTTTTGCAGTGTTTGATATTACACCATACTTGAATTAAGAACATGAAATCTGAAATCATAATCGTATTTCTAAAAGTATTTAATGAGGGAGTTCCAAAGACAAAAAACACATTGCACAAGAAAGCTTAAAACTAACTTTTTGTATTATGTAACTATTTGAATGGCTGTGTTTTTTAAACTTAGATTTTTTTAAAATTAATTATTGAACGGCTGAAAGGGCCTACATCTTGCTTGAAATCTGCTTTTCCACAGCAGTGGTATATTGTGCCTCCCTATCTGGCTTCAGAGCAGTCAAAACAGTGGGTGGACTCACGTGTATCGTAGAACTAGAAAATCAAGTATAGCACTGTGCAGTAAAGCTGTTGGTCTGCAGGAAAGAGTGGGGTAGGGAAAAAAGCAATTTGATCCTCTTGGAGTTATGCAAATAATGTGATATCTTGTCTTATGATTCTAGCATTCTCCTTTCGATGCCATGGCTTTAATTACCATGTTATCTTATGCCGAAAAGAAGATTCTTGAAAATGAGGGAAAATGGAAGGTATCTATCCTTTAAACTTTCAAATGTATTAGTTAGTGTTTTTTCTTATGGATAACATTTTCTGTTTTCTCTCTTTCTTTCTGTCCACATCCTCCCAGGGATCAGATAAAGTGAGGGATATTCCATGGCCAGAGGAACTCGTATTCACAGTGGATCAAAAAATTATAAATGAAATCAGACGTACTAAAGAATTGTATTATAAAAAGGTGACACTTCTTTCTGCTTCTCTTAATTGTCACTTTTTTTGGTTCCCCTCTGTTCTATTTGCGTGTTTCTAGCTGGCCTTTCTCCATGCTGGAGAACAGGAACGTGTATGTTATTGATATATCGGGGGAATTAACACCATGGTTTAATTTGTTACATTGTTGGTTTATGCTGAATGTGTTTTATTTGTAGTGAACCAAGTTGTGATATTTGCAGATTCTTGACTTCTGTGTTTTTAACTCCTGTGGTTTGACAGGTATCTGACTTGCACCTAGTGAATTATGCCTTCACGTCCTTCGGCAAAGCATTGATTAGAAAGAAGAAACTTCATCCTGATACATTTGTGCAGCTTGCCCTTCAGCTGGCTTATTACAAATGCCATGGACGGTAAGAAAATCTCATTACTCAAATTAGGAATAAAAAACTAGTTTCTTGAGTAAAGGGATGGATCTGGAGATATAATGCAGTCGCCTTGCAATGCCAGTGTGTAATTTGCTGTGGTGATAGAAGAATGAAGTAAGTTTTTTTTAAATTGACAGTTGTATAGGGCCTTATTTTGTGCCATTGAACCCCATGGGGCTTGTGCTCTCAGCTTCAGAAGAATTGCATCTTTGTGCCCATAGGGATCACATACGTACATGCTGTGGAACAGAGGGCAGAAGACAATCCATGAAAACATGAATTTGGGCTGTACAAAGTAAATATTTGGGCAAACACCAAACGCGTGATTCTTTAATGTCAAGTAGCTGCTCAGGTGGAGAAGAAAGCTTTATCTGTAGCGAGCAACAGCCACCAGTAAAATGGTTAGTCTTCCAAGCCTGTAAAAAGCCTCGCAAACCTCAGTGTCTCACTTCCTTTAGCAACATTAGATGTGACGATTTGGGCAGAATAATAGAGATATAGATAGTGGCCCTCCAAATGCCTGACTCTGGTTGTGTCATTTGATTTGGTGTTGTTGGTAAAAGGCAGCATTGTTCCTGCTATTGGTGTTCCCAGATTTCTGTTGGCTAACTAGCACTGATTATGGCTTGTATTAAGTCAGTAATGACCTGGTGAGTATTGCTTGCTTCAGAAAAAGGAAGGTTTCATCATATGAGCATGATGCTTATCACTGGAGATGCCTCTCGTCATAAGCAAGGTGGGTAGATCTCAGTTTGCTGAACATTGGAATAAATTAACTGTCTCACTAAAATAGCCTGTTAAGTCTGTTCTAAACACACAAGTATGTTTCATGTAAATTGTATATTAAATGGGCTGTCATAGGGCTGGGGATGCTCTAGGTAAAAGCTGGATGGGTGTCAGTATGCAACAGAGAAGGATTTGAGCCTTTTCATTATAAATGCATTGGGACATGCCGCTTATTTCAAGTCTGTCTCTTAATTTTGAGGTTTAGGATGGTGTAGATGGTTTCTTTAATGGAAATACATAGTGAAACTGAAGCTTACTGATTTTCAGCTTATTTATACTAGAAATAGATCTGCAGTCTGCAGAAAATAGCCATGACAACCCAGTCTTTTTGAGGTATGATTATAGCGCTGGTACTTTTTCAGTCCTCTGTCTCATCAAAGCTTGTAGAGTTCCTTTGTGGCTCTTTGTCAGGCACAAAATTTAAAGAAAATTAGTGGCTTACTGACACTTGTAACTGAGCTAGATGTGTAGGGTACTGGGCAGGACTTTTTTATTCCTTGAGACGGCATATAGTTTTGTTAAGTTAATGAGATACTCCTGCGTAATTTTTCTTCTTAGCCCGGGCTGCTGTTACGAAACTGCCATGACCAGGCGTTTCTATCATGGCCGCACAGAGACCATAAGATCGTGTACTATGGAAGCAGTGGAGTGGTGCAAGTCCATGCTGGATCCTTCTGAGAGTGTAAATACTGAAATCCTACTTTAATCATAATGTATTTAGAAGGCCTGTCATTTGAACTGCTTAAACCCCATTTTTCTATTGTGTCATTAATGGGAATTGGCCTGTTTCCAGTGAGACAGATTTCAAATGTGGGGTTGCTTGAAGTCTGGCTCTGGTCGTTGTGACTGAGGTGAGCTGTCACGTGTGGGCTTGTTTTGGTTTTCTACCCTATTTACCTTTTGGTTTCAAGAATGTTAAGTGTCTTGAGTTACAGTCATGCTGTTGTTTGTTTTGTTTTTTTTTTTTTCACACCTCAAAAAGTAACTGGGTTGGAACCAATGTGTTCTGCTGTGGAGTGGTTCTGTTGTAATTTTTAAGTGAAATCAGGAAATGTTAATCTAATTGCTGAGTCTGAGAGCAAGATTGAAATCTGTTTGTGTCCTAGTGGCAGCAGGGATGTAGTCCAGAGTTTGTCTCTGAATAGCTGAACTGGTGACCTTTTCTTTTCCCAGCAACTACTCTATGGTGCTTGGCTGGCAGAGCATTTCATGTCTTTCTTGCCAAGTGAGAGCTGTACTAAAGCTCTTTCTCTTGTCCTCACTGCACATTTCTCAGAGCCTGAGAATTGAAGCAAGGAAAAGGTTTTTGAGACAAAGGGCTGTGTATCTTTAGGAAATTCAAAGGCTCTATATTATTAATGCATCTGAGATACGCCTATCAAGAAGTATGTGTAATTGATAGTCTTCAAGAGCGTATTTTCCTGGTTTTCACTGGCTTCTTTTTGGCACACGCTACAGCTTTAAAGCTTGGTTTTCTGGCCATTAATCGAATCTGCTTTCTATTGCAAATACAGATTCCTGTTATTTGCCTGCTATTCAGTTATCTTCTAAGCAATTAGGAGGCTTCTATAGGTAGCACACATTGAGGTTGGTTACTTCTAACACTAACTGTAGCCTTTTTCTTTATCACTTTGTAATTTTAAATAGCCTCTCCAAATATCTTCCTACTGTTATTTGTTCATTATGGACTCTTGAGGCTGAAAAAAGCATTGAATCTGTTCAATAGTATTGAAATTAAGATGCTTAAAAGTCTACTTTTAAGGTACTAGAAAATACCTAAAGTTAGGTACTTAGGAAAAAATCCTTTTGTCTCAGCAGTTCTTTTGCCCCTTGTGAGCTTAGTAGTTTGATTTTATTTTTTTTAATCCAAATTGAGTGGTTACTGCCCTTGTTTCACATTCTCTGCTGCAGCCTCTCATGTAATGAATAAAAAAGGATAAAGGGTTCTTCTTAAGTAGATAAAGAGCTAGTAAGATCTAAGGTCTTAGAAGCCAAGATTTTGGGTGTCTAGAGATATTTCTCTAGGCCTCCTTTACCAAAACACTTATTTGTATTCTGTTCTCTTTGGTTTTAATATGTAAGTTTCAATATAAAATTGAAAAAAACGTAACGTCACAGAAGTAGTATTCAATCAGCAGAGAAAATTTGGGAATGCAGTTGGCATGTGTGTATATTTTAATAAGGGTCTTTTTTGTTTTGTTTTCTGCTTTTGCATCACAGATTTCTTCTCCCCCACCCCCTTCCCCCCATGAAAAGTAATAGAATAGAATAGAATATTTCAGTTGGAAGGGATGTACAATGATCATCTAGTCCAACTGCCTGACTAGTTCAGGGCATGGTGATCATGTACGTGCAACTGCACCTGCTAAAAGGGAGTGTGTTTCTAAATAAGTGGCACTGTGGGAAGTTTTTGGGTTTGATTACTCTGTTTCACAGTGCCTACTTCTCATTGTTTCTGCTTGTTTGGGAAAGTGCATGAGGTTTAGAATATTGTGAAAGTGATATATGTATGTATGAAAGTGATCCAAGTAACAGAACAGAGATACAGGAAAAAAATGAGCAAATTCTGTTGAAAAAGGAATTTGGATTTGGGAGAAAGAGTTACAGAGAGGTTCCAATGTACCTTTCAAGGTCCTCCATTTTCTTCTATCTAAAATTGCTAGAAACTGTGAAAGCTAAAAACTTGCTGATCTGCGATTCCTGATGTGTTACTCATCTGGATTGTTTTTTTCTTTTCAATCCTGTCTCCCCTACTTTACACAGACTTATGAACGACTACAGCTGATGCATAAGGCATTTGCAAAGCACAATAAAATGAGGAAAGAATGTGAAAATGGAAGAGGTACTCTGGAATCAAAAGTTTGTTTTGTTTTATTTTTTTCTTGTGGGTGAAAAGGGAATGTTGCTGTTTGCCAATACATTTTCTCTGTCTCCTTGTATTCAACCTGAGCGTAAACTACCCCTTAACATTTTATACGTTAACTTTGGGGAGAGGAACTAAAACCTAGTTCTTGCACCCTTCCTTGTGCCCCAAAGGCACGTTCATTTTGAATATTAATTCACTTTCTCTGTCCGGCTAAACATTATTTCAGAATACCTTCTGATCAAATATATGCTTGGCTGGGAGGTGGGAAATGGGGTCTTTTAAGGCAGAGGAGAGATTTGGGTGAAATTCTAACTCACCTGTGTTAGCGTGGTAAACTATTCTATGAATGAGAAAGAGTAGCTGGGAAATAATCGCCTGATGAACCTTCATAACTCACCAGGTAGGATGGAGAGAGTATCTAGGTGGTTGTGGCCCTGAAAGCCTTTTCACCTTGTCCACGTAACTGCCAGTGGGCCAGTTTCACTTTGGGGAACTTCTCCTCCTTGGCTGAAATGGAAGTTTTCTTGGTTTTTGTTTTCCACAGGAACTGTGTTAGGTTTATATTAGTTCATTTGTGTTTGGGCTCACTGTTGCAAGAGGAAAGTGGTGAAGGCCTCTTAAATCAAATATTTGGGAAATGTTTTTGTGTGCTACAATATGAATCTTGTTTTTTAGTAGACTGTCATTTATCTGTCCTTCAGCTGCTATTAGAGCTGCTAGCTACACCGACCAGAAGCAGCAGAAAAATGGGAAATGCAGCTGTTAATGATGCAGTATTTGCATTTATTTGGCAGGATTTGATCGTCATCTTCTGGGTCTCCTACTCATAGCACAGGAGCAAGGACTGCCAGTGCCAGAACTTTATGCGGATAACGCCTTCACAGCTAGGTATTTCATATTCTTGTCCTGCGGGGAGATTGTATTCCTTGATACCAAGGACTTTGTTACATTGGCCTGATGCATGCCGATGTCTCGATCTCTAGGATAAAGTAACTTTTTTGTGAAACTCACTTTGTTTTATATTGTCTTTAAAAGTGCTGGTTTTATTTTGTGTTGCTTTACAGTGGAGGAGGTGGGAATTTTGTTCTTTCAACTAGTCTGACTGGCTACACCAGGTTTGGTGGATCTGCACTCCCTATGGTACCTCATGGCTATGGCTTTTTTTATTCAATCAGAGATGACAGGTAAGGATATAATTGAATTTTGGGCATGGTTCTGTCTCTGTCGCAAAGGGGCAAAGGCAGCTAACAACTAGAACGTGGAAAGGAAAAGACAGAAGGAACATGGGTGAACGTGTCAAAAGAGGTTAAGAAGTGAGGTACAGGAGGATAGAGGCATTGATGTTTGGGGAAAGCACGTGTGGGAGGAAGGACGAACAGTGGAGGTTAAGCGGGCGCCAAGATACTGACAATACACAGAAAGAAGAGAGTGGGGATGGTGAAAAGAGGAAGGAACAAAAGAAGTTAACTTACTTTAAGATAAGCTTTTGTTTTGGAGAACATTAAATGTAGCATGGCAAGATGTTTTTTAAAAAGTAGCGATTGACTGAGATAGACCAGATAGGGTACAGGGGCGCACACTGTCTGTTGTTTTTGGCAGTGACGCACACATCTCTGACTTGAGCCAGACCTCCTTGAGTAACAGGAGAAGCTAAAACATTTGGGTTCACTTCTCATAAAATGGTAGGATTTGAAAATATTCAATTTTGGCTTATTGGTCTTACGGACAAAAATTACTCCTTCTTTATCAAATCTAATAAACTACTTCGATTATAATGTGTTGAGAAAACTTGCTGTTTTGTGATTTAGCTGTAATTTGGATGACTTCTTTCTGAAGCTAAATATGGAATTTGTGCAGATTTGATTCAGTTTGAGAACACAAACCATTTATACTTTGATCTGTGGCTCTGTTAAGATAAATAGAACTAGATAAAGATTTACCTTTTATTAGATAAATAGAAAAAAGTAAACTTCAAACTAGTTGCAGAGAAGAAATAGAATTCACAGTATTTTCAAATATAAGCAAAAAGTTATGTCACTGCATATGTAGAAACAGGTATTTAAATCAAAATATCTAGTTTCAAGATGTGTGACATTATTGCTTATTGAAGGCACTAGGGGTCCGAGTCCTTCTTGAATGTTGAGGCAGTATGTTTATGCGACAACTTTTGCTTCAGAATTTATGTCAGTAATTTCACATTTCAGGGCAATTTGTATGAGTCTTATCCTGGACCATGACAATTAAGAGTGGTAACTTCATTTTTTTCTGTATTGATAGGATCATTATTACCTGTTCTTCTTGGAAATCATGTCCGGAGACTGATGCAGAAGTGCTGTGTAGAACTGTGTTCCAGTGTTTTCAGGACATGCTACAGTTAACGGTTGCAGCTCAGCTGTAAGGCTGATAGTGATATAAAAGCCTTTGGAAGTTCATGAGTTATATGTAGTACTTATAAATGAAATGTTACTCAAGTACTGCTATACTCAAGTTAAGACATTTAATGACGTATGTGAAATCTACCTATTTTTATGGGATTTACTGTGGTAACAGTATCCATTTAAGAGTAATGTAGCCATTCGCAACAACAATGCAAGCAGTAGTACCTTATCTATATAGAACTATGCAATATTAAAATATGCCTCAACAATGCAAACATACTTGAGAGATGGGGTGTTAGAAGTGGAGAATTTATGGGAGATTTGTATTTATGATCTTAGTAGTACCATGTAGAATACTTTGTAGTCTACTCATGTTGTTTATGCCAGTGGAGCACTTAACTGCATACTTAAGAGTAACCACAGTGTCCTCTTAGGTGATAATGCTTCGTATTCATAGTGGGGTTTGAAATTAGAAGGGCTGCCTCCATCAGGCTGTGTGTTATTTTCTAAGTTATCTTTCATTTTTGCTATCGGGATTATACCAAATAAATGTTGTAGCCGTGAACGGGGATGTTCCCACTGCGCTTGTAGTATGAGAGCACTACAAAAACTGAAGTATTTTGAAAAAGGAGCTCTCAATAATAAAGACAGAAAGCAGCATATGAGTTCCAGATTCCTCAGAGTTTTCATCTTCTAGTGAACTGTGATTGTCTGCTGCTTTACACTGATAATACACTATAAAAGTAAGCACTGAATGCAGTTCGATACAATTCTCAGGATTTTAAGACTTGATTCTTCTGTTTGAGCAGCTTTGTATTTTCTTGTCATAGAAATAAAATTCTTCTAAAAATCAGCTTTGTATTGATTGATTTACGGGTGGACTGTTTAATGTGTAGCAAATAAAGCTTGTGAAAGAGAGGTGGTGTTGGGAACAGATGAACTTGAAAGAGATTCTAAAGTACTCTAGTCTTTGGAGTTTTGAGAGAGATAACCCACTCTCTTTCTTAGAGGTAAATGACTTTCTGAAGTCTCTCGGTTAGTAAAGCATGTGTCTTTATGATGCTGTGAGATAGATTAAGATTCTGGCTCAAGGTATGCCTAATGATTTTAATTCTTTCTTTTTTTATATATAAGTTCTGTCTGATAGTTACAACCTTTCACCCTTCAGTTTGGTTAGTAAATGTGGTTGCAGCAGTGATAACGACAGTTTGCTTTGAACACCCATTTGAAACAGACTGAAATTTGATGAAGGGTGTAATTTTGCATTTATTTGCATTTATTTTTCACACACCTACTCCTGTCTCCAGGGGATTCTGGGGGCATAGAAATCCTGGCCGAAATATGGAAAAAGGATAACTATTTCAGCGATGTGTCATTGAGAAAATGTGATTCAGTCCCCAGTGTAAGCAGAATTTCCTGTTCAGGTGGGACAGTCTGTGCCTTGCCTAGAGGAACTGAAGACAGACAGAAGTGTATCCAGAGAAAACAAAATTAAATTCTGTGAGCTGTTAGAGCTACTTGTTATGTGCTGTGGACGCGTGAATTCATGAGCATGGTGTTAATTTCCTTGTTAGGAGTAAAGCATTTTTGATTCAGAGTTACTCTACTAAGTTTACGCTCTATGGACCATCTGGGACTTAAGTAGAAAGTGTTAATTTTTTTTTATTTTTTAATTTTTTGGTTGGTCACTGAAGAAGGAGTGTAGTGCAGTAGGGGCTCTCATTTCAGAGCAGGCTGGTTAGGCTGCTTGACGGCTGCTCCGTTGTCATAGGATAGGCACCATTTGCGTTGAGGACGCTGAGGCTAAAGCAGGGGGTTGCAGAAATTGGCTGCCTCCGTTAGTGCATTGGCAAGCTGAGAACAGGAGGCAGGTTTCTGTGTCAGTGGGACTGAGCCAGTTGCCAGTCCCCATGGGTTTCCTTTTTCCCCTGCTCCAGATTGCACGTGCATTTATTTAGAAACAGCCATACCTGGAATGGCGCTTTGGGCCCATCTGTGTTGAGGACCGCATTGTTACCTTTCTTCAGGCTGTGAGCGCTGGCCTGTTTGTGCGTAAGCATTAGCTACTCTCTTCGTGCTACTGCTCTTCTGAAAACTTTTGGCCTCTGGTTGGCATATGTCTCACTGCCGTAATCCTCGTCACTTACTGGAGTTCAGAGAGAATGCATAGAACGTGTAGTTACAATCAACCTGTAAACCCATAACCCCCAAAACCTGAAGAGATGAATGAGCTTTTTCACTAATGCTCTACGTAACAGCTTGCTGCTGTCCCTAGGCTGGACACTGCTTTTTCCCTACCCCCAAAAGCCCAACCCGTTCTGCCCTCAGTGCTTCTGCCCTCAAACCCTCTCCCTGTTTTGTACCCGCATCCCTTCACCGTGAGCACCCATGCTAAGTGCCTGGAGGAGGAAGGGGCCCTCTGCACCCAGAGTCCTTCGCTTTGCAGTTTGGCAAGTCAGCGGGGATTTTTGATGACTGCTGTGTAATCTTTAATTTCAGCAACTATGAATTTTTGTGCTGGTGGAAGAGGGTTGGGTTCTTAAAGCAAATGTACGTCATTTAGTTATGGGGTTTAAGGAAACTATTTACAGAATTTTGCTAAGGCTAGAAGTAGTGAAACATCCTTAACAGTCTTGTACAAAACATAGAACCAGCTGTACAGCTGCACTTCAGCAGCAGGCACTGCCCACTGCCACATATTGCATGACCCGCTTTGAACATTGACTGGAGAACAGTAGACACCTTTTTCAGCAGGAGCTGCTGATGGGTCCCTTGCTCTATGACCCTGCCGTCCCGGACCACGGCAGTCTTGTCAGCGTTTTGGATGGTGGAGAGGCGGTGAGCTATCACAATGCAGGTGCGACCTTCTCTGGCTTTATCCAGCGCTTCCTGGACAATCTGCAATAAGCAAACCAAAAGGTGAATTAAAAATGAGTACAGCAGCTGTTTCCACCTATGGTGCCCTAGTCTGTCATCTGTTACATTATCTGTGATAGAGCAAAGACAGAGGTGGTGCTTCTATGGCCTCGGAGATGAAAAACTGTTGCTAATGACTGGTTCAGATCTTGGGTTGGGGACAGGGGACAGAGAGTGCTTGCTGGTGTGCATGCATTTGTATCTTCACTTGCCCCAGAAGTCAGGTCAAGCAGACTTCTCCAGTGTCACAGCCTGGCCCTTTCCTTCCTGCCACAGGCAGGTCTTAGTTGGTCACTTTTAGAAATTGCCCCTAAGAATTGGTCTGGCTCTTTTGACAAGCCAGGTACTTTCTCATTTACTTTCAGCAACGTGGAAAACTGCTCCAAATTTCAGTCCCATTCATTAAATAATTACAACTTTTTTTTAATACTCTGAAGGTTATGAATTCTTTAATGTCACCTGCTGTTCTGGGCTCTGTGGCCACAAAGGTGCCAAGTATTGCAATAAAATTATTTTGAAAACTGATAATACTGAATTGCTTTGGGGATTGAGGGTGGGTAAGTTTGTTTGTTTATTTGTTGTTTTTCTTTACAAAAAAAATGAGCCTTCTGTTGGCATGACCAGCCAACTTGCAAATCCCCGTTCCCATTTGCAAAGCCAAGGTACCTTTACGCGTTCTGTATCCAGTGCGGAGGTAGCTTCAGCAGCAGGCTTCGGGGTGGCCGTACAGGAGTTCGGGCAATAGCAATGTGTTGCTTTGTCTGCCACGCGTGTCCTGTATTTCTAGATATAGAAAGTAAGCCCAAGCCTAAACCGGGATTTAGACCTAATCCTATGGAGCGTGACATTTGAGCTGCAATTCCGCTGAGTGATGAGTCTGGGGCAGCCTCTTTCCCAGTCACTGGGGAAGCGTGGGTGAGGAGCCTACACCCAGTAGCTGAGCTGAGAAACGCATTTCTGTGTATTTCACCACAGAGCAAACCCCGTGGTGCTGAGCAAGAGTGGTGTCATTTGTTTTGGGGTAGGGGACCAAGGTGCAGAGAAGGTGAGTGCAGGGTGCGAGAGGAAGGTTGTGACATTGCCGGACTTAGGACTCAGCTTAGCACCGAGGAGCCTGAGCGTTCAGTTCGTCTTTCACCACCCTGGTTCTCTGCAAGAAGAAAACTTAGCCTGAGAGACATTGAGAGTGATTTTGGATGAATGAGAAGCCAGTCAGATTCAAAATCCCATCTGCCTTGCACCCTATTTTAAAGCTGACATAAATTTACTCAGAAATTTGATTCTAGCTCTGTGCTTCTCCCATTTGTTACATGCTATGTGAACAGATGTACGTCTCTTATCTAAGGGATGAAGCTTTGCAGGGGAAATCCACAATCTCCTAAGCATGTGGGAGTTTATTGACTGAGAAATATTTGTCCTAACCCATGTTTTCCACAAGAGCGAGCTGACAAGCAGGTGTTGGCTTCAGCCGATCAGTTCAGAGAGCGGCTAGGAAGAGCCTTTGTGTGCATTCACCCGCCAGCAGCTGCTCAGCAGGACATGAGCAGATCAACTTCTGAGATTTTTTTTTTCCTGTCATGGTTACTCACAACCTATGTAGGAAACCTGAGGCTAGTTTTCCCTCCAAGGTGCTTTTCATTTTGTAGAGAAAAGATCCACCGTACCAGAGACTCAGGAGGTAATGATAGGTATAAATAGGGAAGGGGAGAGAAGGAAGCAGGGAAACGGTGGTGGGTTTTTGCCTGTTTTTCCAAGCCAACCCTGTGTGCGATTTTACACACCTGGCTAATGAGATGTTGAAACAAGGAGGGTGAGACCAGCGCTCCTCAGGCTGCCTTAGCACTTTCCTGTTGCTTTCACTTAACCGAGGGAAAGTACCCAGCCTGTTTTTCGCTACTTTCTACATGTCTGTTGGTCCACGCTCTTCCATCTAGAATGACTTGCCTGAGTGCCGATATCAGCCAGGTTGTTTTAACAGAGACTTCTGCAGAGATGAAGGTACCACACACACCCACACACACACACACCCACACACACCATTTCTGGCATCTGCAGCAATGGGCTTGAGCACATGTCTGCAGCCATTGTCACCTCCTAGCTCTCTGCTTGGCCTTCGGGTCTTCTGGGGGGACCCTCCCCCGCCCTCCACATTTCAACGTCTGATTCAGTAAGTCACAGAAATGCTTTTAACCTGTACTTACTTAGGAAAGCACGAATAGGCACTATGGGTTTTTTCCCAAGTTGCAAGTTGGAAATGAGAGCCTAATTACCTTTGGTAGTGATTCAATGAAGGAAAGAATATTGGCTTCTTTTGCTTCACTGACAGTCTCCTCATGTGGTGCCTCATGTGGCTGTTGTCCCCATACGCGATGTTTCAGCAATAGTGCAGTCAAATAGGATCGATTCTCATGAGTTGATACCAATCTGAGGTCTCAGCCACTGCCTGTTTAGTGTCTTCGCATTTTGGCCATCCAGGAGCTAAAAAGTCAGGAATAATGTATTTTAATCGTCGTACTTTATAGATGGCTGGGTTTTTTTTTGTATGTTGGTTGTTTTTTTTTTTAAATTTAGCAACATTAAGGCACAGGGCACTCAGGCCATTTCATGCCCTGAGTCTGTTAACTTAGGCACTTATGCATAGCAGCAGAGATGGGGAGGTGAGCATTAAAGCCCAGTTATATTTGCAGTCAATACAATATCAGACGTCTTTATGAACCTTGAAAAACTCCAGCTGCATGAAGCCACTGTATTTTACCCCACTTGTTTATCACCCTAACTACAAGAGCCAATACAGATCTACTTTCTCTGCCATCTTGTTGTCAGTACTAGAGACATTTGGTACTATGCTGGTGACAGAAAGATCCATTTCAGAAACTGGTAGAAGATCTATACCACAAAGGGTTTCCGCAGCTACTTCCTTTATTAGCAGCTATATCCCTTCTTTGTTATGCTGATCTGGGAGTCAGATGTCCTCGCCTCTCAGATGACGGTAATGGGGGACAGTAATGGACAGTAGTCCCTAATCCCATAACTGAGTATCATCCTTGTACATCAGTGAGAAAAATTAATCTACCACCAGTTGCTCATGTAAGATGAGATACATGTGTAAAACTCCATATATAGGCACTTGAAATCCTCCTCTTCTCCTACTGTACCTTATCTGGACATTAATGTCAACAATTGTAAGTTTAATTGTCTCCATTATGCAGAGATTTATTTTGTCTAAAATAAAACATCAGTCCATATTTCTGCTTTATCCTCGCGACTTCTGTCTAAAGCAGAACTAATGAGCTGTGGACTAAATCACCATCCTGTGCCTGCAGGTGTGCTGGGACATTGGACTTTTGGAGCCCAGATCATCTTTTTGTTCTGTTTCTTCAGTGCCTGGCAGGGGAGAGCCCTAACCTGGGGCTTGGATTCCTCAGTACAATGATCAACTAAAATATAGTAGGCTAAATGTTTCTGTCCTTACAAGAAAAATTGTATTTGTGTACACATGAGACTAGGAACTCCTTTGTAAGGAATACCTTGACTTGTCAGCTGTTTTCTGTGTGGGTTGATGACATGAATCTGTCATCTTATTCTCAGAATGTAACAGAAGCAGTTAAATGATTAAGCACTGAATAAGTATTCTTTTGCTGTCTCAGAAAAAGTTATCTCACAGTTCAAGGCCACTCTTTCATTAAGAAGCATCAGGAGCTAAATACAAACTCCAGGGAGAAGCCAAAAGGTTGCTCCAGCATCTCCATCTGTTCAAGGAGGGTATCTGTAGTTCAGGCTGCGGTTCAGTTTGAGCTACAGGTGACAGTTTTGCGGTGGGAGGCAGATATGTGGGTTTGGGAAGTCCGGTGCTCACATTTTTCTCTAACATTTAGAGGAAGGGTCCAAATCCTCTGAACTGAAGCCCTGACTATGGATGAAATATGGATATAAGTGAAGAAACAGATGAAATATGAGATCTTTTATTTTACTTTATTTGGCAAAAACAAAATTGTCCCAGGAATGCGGAGGCATATGTATGCAGCCTCCAGATGCTTCAAGATACAAGAAGAGCTTGTCAGGTTTTTTTCATCTTCCCTTTACTTAGTTTTTACATGCTAAGTGATGATGCAATGGAGTTCAGCGGCTACTCTGAGCAGTGCTGCTGTTAAATATCCAACAATTCATCCTTACTGTAGTTAAACTAAACCTCAGTAATACCAGTAGGCTCTGGTCAGGCCAATGTAGCAACTTCTCTCCATTGGATCTTGTTCTAGTAACTTGAAATGGCATGGGAAATTCAGAAATTTTACTTACCTTCTACTTTCCCCATGGTTGCATAGCAAATACTGAAAATCCATCTGTTCCTGCCTTTAATTTCAAAAATATTTAAAAAAAAAAATTAGAAACTTTGACAAAAGTGACTAGCTACACTAGCAAACATGTAATGAGATTATTTAAGAGAAAAAAAAGAAAAGAAATTGAATTAATAAAATAGCATAAGCATGTGTCATGTACCTGCAACTTACACTTACCATTTCTCTACTGACTGGGTCACCAAATCTCTCCAGCAGCTGAACAATGTGCTCTTTCCACAGCCACTGCTACCAACAAGAACCAGAGTTTGTCCCTTTTCTACTTTCAGATTCAAACCTTGGAGGATTTTGACCTCTGGTCCATTTGGGTAATTAAATGCCACATCATTGAATGTTACGTTTCCACCAAATATTTTCTGATTGAAACGGTAGTTAGGTCAATTTTTTAGGCTAATGTAACAGATCATAAAAGACTATGAAAAGATATCAGTGGGAGTTTTTCCAAAGGATCAGACTTGCAATTAATATGTAGTGAGAAGCTACTGTGAAAACCCAAATTCTCTCCTAAATATTCAACTCTGCAGGCATATTTTAATTAAAATTCTGTTCCATAAACACAAATTCTGACAGCTTCTCTTACACCATCTGTTAAACAGAATTATATTTTCAAAAGTAACAATAACTCTAGGTGGCTGACTTCTGTCTGCTTTGCAAGGACCTCGTTCAGATTCTTGACATGTTCTTTGCTGATTTTTTTCATTTTTGTCCTTAAAGATACTGAAAATAAGCTACTATTTTTGATCTGTGCACAGAAGCAATCCTTCTACTTAAAGATCTTTTCTAATTAATTTCTATAAAATGTAATATGACATATGTAATAGGGATATATGCCAACACAAGAAGAAATATAGTTCATATGAATGAGCATATATAAAATGTAAATACAGACGTATGCAAATGACCAATCAACATAACAGCTCAAATGTATGATACTTCATAAGACTTCATAGCTATTTTCCTTTATTATGTGTGCGTGTGTATAGATATGCATATATACACAGAATAAACACAAGGTATATAATACATATGTGATAGTTGACTGGAAAGTTCTGTCACATGCACCCATATGTTCATATACATTGTTGGTTACTAAGGTATGTGACAATCTATTATGGGCAACTTGCACATAAGTTACCCCTCAAAAAATTCTGGTTAAATATTAGAGGCCTAGTTATATATTCAAGATCCATGCTCAGGTAGCTTCACGCAAGAAAGTCTTGAAAAATTATCTCTGCTGCATTAACCCTACTTCCACTGGCTCTTAAAAGATGTTTCGCCAAGAGACAGGTGAAGCTTTGGCAAGAGAAGGCACAAAGCAAAGCTTAACCCCAGTTTGGTTGGGTGAGTCAGATGTGAATGGGCTTGCACAGCACTTGTTCTCAGTAACTATGATGTGGGTGGGGAACAAAAAGAAAAACAGGCTTGAAATAAATTAGAGGAGTATGCTAGCGCTGTGCGTAACACCGTGCTCACTTACAGGCTTCTCTCCTTCCTCGCTGTAGCTCTCTATGGAGGGTGCTCTTTCAAACAGCATGAGCAAGTGGGCAGCAGACATTTTGGCTTTGGCATAGTCTGGAGCGAAAGAAGTGCTTGGTCCTAATGCCACTGCACCAAATACAATAGCTGAAAAAACTCTGTAAAGATTAAAAGGAGAAAAATATATTGACATTGATTTGGCAAACGCAAGAAAATCTTTTATGGGCAGATTAGGGGCTTCAGATAAAAACTGATTCATAAAGCTGAGGGAGGGTAAGAGCTGCCTACTGCAAACTGTTACTTTTTTCCTTACTGAGAAAATCCATAATTTGTTTGTAGGGAGGAGGATAGCACTCTAAGCTTCCCTCCCCTGCCCACTCGTCTGGATTTATTAGAAATGGATGTGTTGATTTCTCTTTCTGTTCTTAATGCATGAGATGTGGTAGGATGTACAGCTTTTTTGCAGCTCAGTTTCTTCATCTATAAAATTGAAGGTGTTAGTTGTGGAGCGGTCTGAGGATTATGGAGAAATTTGCCAGTCCATGTTCCCTTTGAATGGCCTAGTTTTCCAGGCGCAATCGAATACTTGAGTTAGGGAGACAGAGGCAAAAGGCAAACAGGAGATGAGAAATAGACATGAAATCTGGGATGAGCAAAGGGCAGTAAGAGAGGAGACACACGAGGCGAAGGGATTCACTTGAACGCATAGTAAAAGGGAGGGTAATGCTGGTATTTGAGACGGGGTTGGTGTAATCGAGATAAGAAGCTGCTGTAACTTCAGCAGCATTTTTTGCCAGACAGGAGTGTGGCAAGTGCTGAAAGCAGGCATGGGGTGTGCATGGGAGACAAGACATCTATTGACAAGTATGAACAGGGATTTGAGCTGCAGGGAGACAAGCAAAAGACTTGGTTAGATGCTGGAGATAGGGAGGGAGGAAAGAGAAGGTTTGGGAAGGTGCCAGTTGGTGGGAACAAGAGTAACAACTCACTGGAAACACTTGGAGAAGCTTTTTCAGCTCTGCCTGGGCATTTTCCGGATCAGGTGTTTGCTGAACCTTTCTCCAGGTCTCCACCTCTCTTGTCCCAGGGTTTATAATTTCCTCACCTCAGTTTCACTTGTTACTTGCTCCACTTACTTACTTTTTAATCTTGTCCACCTATGCTCCTTACAGCTAAGCCATGTGATGCTGTTGTTAAAGAAACCTTGTTGGCCGTGAAAGCAAGGAATGGCTTTGCATTGCCTGTCTTCATGTTGCCTTCCTTTTACCCTGGGCAACCTGATTACAAGGAAGCTTCTATGTACATAGCTAAACACAGTCTAAAAGCATCACTTATTTTGGATTTGTAGTAGTGTAAGGAAGGAACGGGAAAGTAAAGGTGAAGAATGGAAAACAGAAGTATTTATTCATTTTTTTCAGTTCTATACTCCATGATTTCATACTACCTGTGGAAAAATCAAACATATTCTCCCACATGGACAAAAAAGATCCTAACATAGAGATACTTACAAAAGCTCATCTTTAAACCATGTATGTTAATTTCTCACTAGATAGGCACCAAACCTAAAACACTCAGTGTGAGTAAAGTACATAATGACTTGTGTGAAGGCAAAAGTACATCCAAAGATATGTGCTTTCTTTACAGAACTTCTGTAACAGAAAAAACATATAATCAGGATCATATTGTACATTCACTTGTAGCAATCAGGAATGTGAAAAGTATCCTACAATTCAAAGGAACCCACAAGTCCTTAGTATTTTAGAGTAAAATGATCTCCAGATTTTTGTAAGATCCTGACTTAAGACATCATCATTCCTGTATGCTACAGGTTCCTCTCTGTTTGCAAGAACCAATGAGACTACTGGAATAGAAGAAGGATTGATCTAACTCTAAATATTTTGAGCACATACAATTTGCATTTTTACCTCATATATTCATTAATATTATTTTTAAAATTATGACACAACTGCAATTCAAAATTTCAACTAACTGACACCTGAGGAAAGCTGAGAACTTTAGAATTTCTACAAAGCAGAAATTACTTCAATACAGCGAATCTTTGTGCTTTGTCTTACATGGAACCAAAGCAAGTGACAATTCATGAGGTTTCACATGATCTGTACTAGTACTTCGATAAAACAGCAGAGTGAACAAATACAGAAGCTACTGTGCAGGTCCAACCTTCTGGTTCCTTCCTCAGGAAAATTCCACTGTGTTTTATAAGAGTCTTACCTAAACATAAAGACTAACTTTTGCTTTGTTAAACAATAGATTCCCTCAAAAGAAAGGGCTCATGATTATAAGAATTAATAAAGGCTTCCATTTGCAGAATTACAACAGCCAATAACAATATCATGGACACTTTGAAAAAAAAAAAAAAGAGTATTTTAGCACATTATCTAAAATGTCAAGAACATTATCTTCAAGGGAAACATAATCTGTATTCTTTATATCAAAGCTGAGCTTGGAATGAAAGATTTTATGATGCACTGACAGAAATAAATTTTGACTCAGTTTATTGGTGTTAATTTATGTTCCTTTTGAAAAGGAATATTTCAATAACGGGTTTTTTTGAGAAGCATTCTTTTACCTGTATGATGCTTGCAAACTTTTTCCATACATAAGCTCAAATTTTCTTTCCTGAGTCAAAGTAACAACAGTTCAAATATTTTCTATGGCTTCAGAAGCAATCTGTATCGGAGAACAGATATTCATCAGCAGAAAAACAAGATTATATGGAAATTTTTTAACATAATCCGATAAATAGAATAACTGCAAT
This sequence comes from Ibidorhyncha struthersii, assembly GCA_013398815.1. NCBI lineage: Eukaryota > Metazoa > Chordata > Aves > Charadriiformes > Charadriidae > Ibidorhyncha > Ibidorhyncha struthersii. Next base: position 1,144,735 of record VZSZ01006963.1, on the reverse strand, counting down.
AGAAGTATGTCTACAATACTGTTGAAAGTGTGGTTGCAACATTTGTAGCTATGCTGCTGTCAAATATATCCAATTAGCGTGTATTATAGCAGTGGAGTTGAGGCAGCATACATTTTAGCACAAGTCAGCAACAGGAGTTTATTTTCCAGTGGGCTTGTGTAACCTGTCACAAGGATGATGCCAGGCAGCTGTCATCACTGCAGGAGCCCAGTCAAGATAAACTGAACAAGCCCACATCGCCTGCAAATGCATTTGGAACTGCAGGGTAAACAGATGTCCACATTTTCAAAAGCAACTAGTGATTTTGAGCTCACCCTTAAAGAAATGATCTTTCCCAGGGTGCTTTTTCAGCATTTTGGGAAAATCAGGAGTCTTTCTAAATTCCTAAAGGAGAAACTCAAAAATGCTGGCCATTCTTAAAAATGTCGAGACAGGTTTTCCTGTCCCGTATGACAGCTTGGCATCTAATTCCTATTAATTTTGTATCTTTGAAAATCTTCCTGTTTTGCTACAGAAGAGAAAAATACTGGGTAGTTTTCCAAAATTATTAATGATGTTAAGCACCCAATCTTGATTGAAACCTAATCGAAGCTCATGCCTTAATTTTCTTAATGCTCCCCAAATATTAAGGGGGGTTACATGTAGTTAATTCATACAAACAGCAAATCTCCTAATAGCAACAATTCATTTAGTCTTGGTCAAGAATCCAGCAAATCAAAACTCAAAATTTAAAGCATCTTGGAAAGCAATTTTCCAAAGTATATTCATGGGGCACTATACTAATTCTAGCTCATAATTTAGTTCCAATGTTCTTATTTTATGGGAAAAGATAATTAAAAATTATCCACTGTCTACAAAGTCACTTAGGACCTGGGACCGAAGCTCAGTTCTTTCTCATGTATTGTCACCCATGTAAGATTCGTACACTGTGGAATCCCACTACCTTCACAGACGCCCCCTGTGGTGTCTGTACCACTCCAAATCGTGCGCTTGTAGATTGTACCAGGAGCTAATTGACTCCATTAGATAAGCATATGCCTAATTCTGCTGCTCATGAGGAAGGCATGAAATACATTTACTCTCTTTTAGCTATGTTGTTTCTGCACTACCTTTCACTGAGAGTAGTTTGTTTTTATCTTTGATGTGTGAAGGTGGCATTTCTCCATAGGTGTTTTTCCAGGAAGAACCCCTCTTTTAAAGAGAAGTGTAGATTTTTACCAAGAGCTAAAAATAGTTGCTTGGGACTTGTTTTCCTTCAGGTTTGCTTGATATGTTGGTAGTGAAACATTTTGCTGAATTGCTATAAAAATACATGTGTTTTAAATTTTGCCAAAAACTGGGGATCTGCAAAAAATTGTTTTGATGAATATAGTCTGCCAAAAACAGATAGTCAGGTCATTGCCTAACAATCATGTAACTGTTCTTACAAATAGTCTCCAAGGAAGTTGGCATGAGATAATGATAATCAGCTGTAAACAACTTGACTATGAGATAACTTTAAAATGTTTCAGCGCATAAGAATGCACTCAACAAGGTTACTTTTCGTTGTTTTATGAATAATCAGTGACCATATTTTGAATTTTTTCTTGATTACCCTATCATGTAAAGACAAACAGGTTTCTTGTTTTTCAATGCATATATTCTTTTAAAATTAAACCTCCTTTAACTTCTTATGTTAATGTGTAACAAAAAACCTCTAGGCTTGTGAAACATCAGCCTTTACTGTAATGGTACTTGGAAGCAAACTTGACTTCCAGCCTTCAAGTCAGTAAGAAAAAGGAAAAGCCTTGCAGCTCTAAACACAGGAGAGCTAACCTCCAAAAATTTAACTGTACCCAGGCACTTAGCAGACCTTTCCTTCTACATCATTACTTCTACACAATAAGTAACCCAAACATAACTGCATGTAAATATCATCTGGCTTCCCTACAAAGACAAACACCATGTTTTCTGTATGTCTGTATTACTGATGTGAATGGATTTACAGGCAGGTAAAGTGATATTTTGCTCTGCACAGCCAGTTTAAATATGCTCTGAGGCTCAGAAGCTTTATAGTTGTTTCACTAAGAACCTAAATTGAATTTGTTCTTCTGAGAAACAAGAACATGGTCAATTGTTTTGGATTGTTTCTTCGTTTTTCTAACAGCCAACGTGGGGGCTCACAGAGGTGTCCCAGTTTAGCTTCTGGTGCCTGCATTACTCTCTCTTGCCTTTTCCTAAACATTGTACACTTTAAGTATCAGCTGAGGCTGAAAAGTATCCAGTGCCATCATTGTATGGTCTGGAAAGAGACATAGGAAACAGATACCAATTTCAACCAGCTCATACTATGATTGCACTGGATACTTATTTCGAAGGAGCATTGTGAGACCTTGTTTGTTAAATTCAAGTTGCATTGTAAGCCTCAGCTGAAAACTGTTGCAGAATTCATGGTAAATAAAAGATTAGTTAATTCCTTTGAATTCTTTTGGCAGTTTGTCACACTTATACTGGGAAAAAAATATTAGAGAATACTTGTTTACATGTGTCAGGGGACAACATTCTGCAGATGCCTTGTGACTTGACCTCACGAGGACTCATTGCTACATAAATTTATACCAAAATGCCTGGCAGGCAAAACCAAGAGGATTTTCCATTTTATTTTATTTTAGTGTGAAAAGGACTAGGAGTAAACACCCAAACCCGTTTTCTAATCAGCTTGGGGGCATAGAAATGCCTCTGACAAACTTTCCTAATATAGATCATGGACAGAGAGATTAAGATTTGCTGCGCCCAGACTCCCCTGCACAACCAACTGTGGTATAATGGGAGGGAGGGAAAGGGCAGAAGAGAAGATTACACAGGTGCTGTGTTGCTTGGAGTGTGTCAGAACCCAGTCCCCACAAAGCACAGTTTGTCCTGAGGCGGCACGTCTTGAGAAGTAGGAGAACAATTCTCCTCAAAGTTATGAAATGAAGTAACACTCTCCCTATTTGCTCCCACACTCATATTTTCCTTTGACACAGATTCCCAGGCTCCTGCTTCCCTTCCCAGCTGAGAGGGAAAAGAATGAAAATCAGAGCAAGAGATTGCAGGGCACGGTCAGCTACGCTGTCACCGTGATGCTTTCATGCATCCTTGTTACTGCTCATTTCTATACTGTGCCTTTTTATACTAAATCCACAGACAACTGCAAGGTGAGAGAAGGAGACAGTATGTGACAGGTAGAAAAGAGGGACTCTGAAAGGAAACAAACTGGCAAGAAATGAAGAAAAGGCAAAAAAGCAGAGTGCTGGCAAAGAACAGGGAACATGAATGCAGACTCGGGACAGGCATGAGTGACCCAAGACTTTTAAAATGCTTAGTATGCTCAGAATGCTTCAAACTATTTAAGAACATAAATTAATAACTCACCTTTTTAATTTTCAGCTTCATGTTTGCTATATCACCATTTTACCAGAACAATAAAAAAAAGCAGACTTTGACTTCTTTGAAGAGTATATTCTTGATCCATTGCTGATGTCCCCATCTATTAAGCAACAGTGTGTAGTACAACATAAAAACAGAGAAAAATATCACTGAACCCACCTTTCCTGCAATTTCCAGTTCCTTCTTATCTTTTCTTTTGCATGTCCAGCAAGCATCTTCATTTGAATCTTCATTGTTACAGCAATAATTTGCACAAGGTTAAAAGCCAAAGAGTCAGCTGCCAGCCATAGAGCAATGACAAAACAGTCCCAGTCCCAAGATTAGCTACATTTTGGGCAATTAGTGCCAGTCTGGAACTCGTATCCTGGAAAAGAATTAGACTATTGCAAATTACTCTGTTTTATTTGAAAACTAGACAGGAAATATTTGTTACCTAGACAATTGAGATTTATTCACCAAAGGATACCTGAAAGTGCTTAATTGGGTTGAAATATTCTGTGGAACTGAATGCTTTATCTTTTGAAAAACCCTTCTGTTGTACAAATCATTCCCTCAAGTCTTCTGTATCTTATCTAGTCTTCCTCCACTGTTCCATCTATTCACTCAGGCTTATAGTCCTTGTTTTCAGGTTTTGCCTAAGAAAATACAATGGCATTTCATAAGTCTCATATTTTTCATACGTAGAACCATGACTTCAAACTTGCAAGGTCTCCTGAAACATGTTATTTCCTAACTTGGAATCTGACATGACTATTTTTACTCTCTGACCCCTTTTAACTTTAAGCATGTGAAAAAACACAGTGCTGCAATGAAAGCAATCCTCATTTTGAGGCATACACTTAAGCATTTTGTTAATATGTAACATTTAGCATAGAAACACAATGCTGTCTAGATCAAAGTAGGCTGGACAAATAAGTAAATGGACTCCTTGGATGACTCATTTATACTGGTGACAACAGGGCTGAACATTAGTATTAACTAGAAGCAAAGATATATAGATATAAAAAAATTACATCTTACCTACTACTATGGCATGAAATTTTTGTGTGGCACCAAAATAGATATTATTTAATAAATAATTATTTAACAAATAATATTATATTATCATATTTAATAAATAATAACAGCTTCCAGATGATGGTGTGTGCAGGATTTCTACCTATTAAATCCAGTCTGTAACTTAGTCCATGCTAAACCAGATATGAAAGATGCCAGTGCTTATTACTTACTCCTTTCACTTGCAAGACATCATTAGCAAGGCTTGTAATTAATGCTCTAGTGCTAACTTTAGGATCATCAAACCAGCTGATCTCCTACAACATGAAACAGAGTTATTTCAATCTTAAAAGCTTTAGTCTGCACATCACCTAATTAGAGAACTTAATCACTTGGGATAACAATGGGATGACACACACGATATAGTGTTCTTTACATGTAACCATAAATGCAATAGACATAAAAGTTTAATAAAGATACGGGAACATAAAACTCAAACCTAAGTTGTGTTAACAATCTGTATATCCTTTTTGTAATAGCACAAACACCACCACATCCAGCTCGGACCACTCCATGGTTCCATGATATTAAATGTAGCTTTATGAGAAATTTTTGCTTGTGAATTTAACGTGGTTTTGATGATCAGATGCTCACTACATAGCAATACCAAGGAATCTGTCATTTAGGGACAATTATTTGGATGTATAACATGCATCTGCAAAGACTACTAACTGAACAATATACTATCTCCTCTTAGAAAGCTAAAAATACATGTTAATTCTCTGTCAGTTACAGGTACTATGAAACCTGTAAGTCTGCTATGAAGTGTTTCAAAAGTCTGAGTGTTGCTGCAAATTTTCTGTGGTGTCTGAGAAGACATATGTAAAATGATATGCAGTGCTGGGAGGTTACTCAAGACTACCTCTTCCTCGTCTGGAAGACACTATTTTCAGGGAAAAAATCCTGTCAATCGTATAGTTTTGTATCTCATTAGCAATTAGGATTAGTTGGTCAAGGAGATCAGGGACTCTAAAGCACTTATTTGAAAACTAAAATGTCTGAATTAAATGCAAAACATTTGTATTATTTAAACCAAGGAAGTAGAAATAATATATTCACTCTATCTTTCCTTCAGATTTGCCAGATATCAAAACCAAAAGACCATTATAATGAAACAATCTAAATATTTGCATTATTTTATGAATACATAATCCTTAGCAACAGTATGGTATTTTTGTGCAATAACTGTTCATAAGGTTACTATAAGAGCTTTTATATTTCCTACCATTAATGTATAAATGCATAATCTTTGGACATCAGCAAACAGGCTACATTTTGATTTCTTGGGGTTTTACTGAGGGTGAGGGATTATTTTTAAGTGCAGTAAAGTACTGTATTCATAAATGCAGTAAGAAAAAAAGATGCAAAACAAACAGTTTCAATCTGGCTGTAGGCTCACATAGCCAGATGGCTGCTTTGGTGTTACATGATATGTAACACCAACACTACGTGTGTTGGTGCTGATACACAAAACCCTTACAGGTCCCACTGCTGTAGTGCCTGATACTTGAGCATGATGCCAGGTAGACATGGTTTTCGCACCAGAGACCTTATTTTTCTCCTGGGCTAGTCAAAAAAGTCTCATGGGACATAATTTCCAAGTAGGTGACCTTTAATCCCTTCATATATAAACCAGAAAGAAGGGGCATCTGAGTCCCCAGTGAAAGGGGTTAACGGAAGGGAATCTGATGCGAGTCAGGTTGGCTCTGGGAACTTCTCAAGGAGGGAATGACCCTCTGTGGAGACCAGGTAAACTTCACGCAGCTGTATGGGCTGAAGAAGTGGTGGGGTTCTGCCTGTTTGGAAACCTCCTCTTTGGCCCCAGACTTGCTGATATATCAGACTAGCATGGTTGGGGTAGGCCACTGTCTGTAGTGAGTGAAAGGCAAGGGAGCAACGTGTCTAGTCTCACACTGCTCTGCTTTCTACTGCCTCAGGGGGTCACATGCATGCCTACAGCTGGGTCAGCTGCGAGTAAAATTTGATGGAAATTCAGGGAAAGATTGCATTTATGCTGTGGATTGATAGTAAGATACTGAATACAAACGTTTCCTTGAAATACTTATGAATTAAAAAAAAACCAACACTTGGTAGGAAATCAACTGGTAAGTGTAGGAATGGCAGTAAAAGAGGGACAAAAATACCTATGCTAGTTCTAGCTGTGCTGAGCTATGAACTGGAAATGCTAGCAAGCTTGCAGAGCAGGTACCCGTGCAGGCTGTGCCTCCCAGGTAGGGCTTACCAGTTTGCATTGGTGCATTACACACAGTGCAGCAGAGTCGGGATGCTGAGCAGCTCTCCACTGCACCAGCTCCAGGAAGCAGCTAATGCCAACCAACAAACGATGGTGATAAGGCCGGTTACGCACACAGTTAGGATCCTTGCCATCCTACTCACTGCTTAGCAACTAGAGACTGGTGTGCGTGGATTTCAGGCTGATTATTTCAGCAGGTTTTCACTCTGCTGCTGAATGTACTTCTACTGACAGCAGAGCCCTGTTCCTACCCCTGGCAACTACCGCGGCTGTCTTTGGCCCTGTACCTGCTATGTAGGAGCAGCCTCCTGTTTAGTGAGTTCAACTAGTCAGATATACAGGTCCTATAATTTTCACTGGTAATTATTTATGGATCATAGCCTATACATGGAGTCAGCTGACCTTGAAGGCAGATCTGAATTTCAGATTCAGTCTCTCAGAGTACAGCCTACTTTCTCTGGTCCTCAGTCCAAAGGTGCTTTGATGTCATTAAATAAGCTAAATAAACACTATTATTACCTTTGAGCTTTTTTTACACTTGACTTATAGTTGTAGCAATGAGAAAGTTCTAAAACCATTTAAAATATCTACCTGGAACTGTTACGATGATTTAGTCCAGTCAGTTTCTAAACTGAACTAAAGAAATCAGTGTGGTATCTTTATGGATATGATCACATCATGACTACTTCAGTAAACACAAAGACAATTTATGGCATGTAAACAAACAAGCATTTCTAAAGCTCTGGAGAGCTAAATATATAATGCTTTTACCTGTCTCAGAATTGCTCTGAATGCCATGGACTGAAGCCTCATTGTAAGGATTTCTCCAGCTTTGCCAAATGTGAAATCCTGTTTGAGAAAAAAAAACCCAACATTTTATTACCTAATCACATTTCTTGTCTTTTTAAGATAAATAATTAAGTGACTATCTGCATATAATATTAAAAAGAATATTACTTAGTAAAAAATATTATATCTGTAACTGAGGTAATCGAAGATTTTAAAAGCTAAACTTAGCACCTATAAGGGTAGAGCAAAGAATGAAACGTTTTTCAGGAAACAAGTGTATACCATGTAATATTCTTCAGGGTCCACCAAAGAGTTTTTAACTCTCTAAAGTGAGTTATAGAGTGTCTCTCTCTAAAACCTTACGATCAAAAAACTGTAGTGCTACGGTTGTTTTCTAGATGAAGCCTCTGAACCTGCACAGAGACTCACTGACTGCAACACAACTCAGTGTGCATTAAAAAGTACTGGTGAATCTGTAACTCCTGGTCCAGGGCCATGTAGGGTCAGACTACACAGGAATGAGATGAGGGATGCAGACAGACACATTTGAGTGGAGAAATATCCATAGTAGCTATATTACCAATTTCTTTTCTTTTCTAAGGGCATCACAGAAGTGAGAATTTTGAGGTTGGTTCTGCCTGAAGAGAGGGCAAGGGCTGGAGGTCATTTTAGAGAAGGGACACTGTTGTCTCAGGGGCATCAGGCAGAAGGTAGCAAGGTGTGTTCAGAAGTCTACAGGGGATTGGGCAAGGCCAACACAAGTAGCTGAGCAATAACTAAAGGTATTTGTGCATGTAAATGACTTGCACATCAAGTCACATAACAAGTGAACTGATTTATATATGAACTTGGCAGGTTTCCTACAATATACATAATTCTGTGCATTGCCAAATACACATGCCCGTATGAACAATTACGTGGGAATTTAGACTGTTTCAGAAAATGTGATCAAAGTTAGTTGATCCTGTACAAACAGAAGGATGCATCCCACGGACTGAAGAGGTGATTTGAAGCATTATTTAACTTTCATCACACAGAGCTGTGAGTAATCTTAAATTAAGCATATGATGTGGTCTTTCTCTGTTACTTTTGGTATGTTTTCTTAGAAATCCAAAGGGCTGAGCTCATGTAGGTACATGCAGAGTAGTTTCAGTGCAGCCAGCTCAGATGCTGACAGGAGTGTTGCGCAGAGCTCAGATCACGTGTTGAGGCAAAACCATTTACCCAGGGCAGAAGATTCAAAACCTGTTCTAAACCTGTGCTTCTAATGCTGCTGTCGGTACTATCAGTGCTGTCAGTATTGGGTTTTCCTACACAGGTCTGATGTTACACCCAAACTTTCCTTTGCTGGGGAAACGGGGGTCAGCTTACAGCACAGAGAGCATTTGGAACCTCTTATTATATTTTGAACCTATCTGATAGTTTAAGTTCATCATCATTTTCTTGTATACTGCTTGACGCTAAGGCGCCGAGAACTTGGCACAGTTGAGATATTGTGCCTCAAATACCATTCCAAAACCTAAAACCAGCAGTGCATACATGCTATTTGTCTCTTTGGTGGCAGCCTCTTCTTTTCCTACAAACACCTATAAGAGAAAACTTTGAAAATTATTTTGCTTAAGTTCCAGTGCAATAATTTCCCATTATTGTCACACACATGCTATATGCATTATATACACTCAAAGTGATGTCAATTTCTTGTTAAACTAAGATTTTTTTTTCTTTGAAGTTTATAGATCTAAAGTGATTTTACATGTCTTGTGAATGAAGGTTTCATTGTTATTTTGGCAAGATAAAATCAGTAACACATGTCAATGAACAACCTACATCAGTAAATTATTATTGCAGTTTACACTTGCAACATGGTGAGGCATGTCTTAAGACCCTAGAATAGCATTTCTGGAGTCACTGACTGAAGAAGTTAAACAACGACTAGTTAGTGAGAGAGGACTACAGTGATAAACAGACTCCTGTTGTTTGTTTTCTATATGTTAACAAAAACCCAACAACCTGTTTACGTTGTATGAAGAGTTTGCTTTCTTATGGAAATAATTTTCCATTTAAAGCTTCCATGAACTTATTTATCTCAACAGTGGATAAATGAACATTAAAGATGTAGTATCTTCAAACCATCATCATACTTTTATATATGGTAAAAAAACTCATAGCTTGTGAAGCAAGGAGATCATATAGTTTTGGTTTCACCAAGTTCATAGACCAATAAAGATAATGCTCCTAAGTTTGGATAATACAAATATGTTTTATAAGGTTTGAGGTCTTCAAGGTCTCTAAATCTCTTTAATAGATCTTTGAGGGTATTGTATATTGTTTGTTGTTGCATTGTGTCTGTATATTTTGGATGTTGAGTAACTATGATTATGTGTTTTTTATTTTTTTAATGAAATTCAATTTTTCCTAGTAAAAATGTATCTATTGTTTGCTCAGTGACTCCAGTTTACCTTGTTTTATACCTTGCTCCATAACAATAAAATTTACAGTGCAATTATTTACATTCTCTAATATAGATTTGTTATAAATCCTGTCACACCTGAAAATATTTTTAGAGTAAAAGTTTTTAGAGTAAATTAATGTTTTAGAAAGGAAGGACATTAATTTTATTTTTTCCCAATAGGTATCTTCTGCCCTTTGTCAGATTATTTTCCACGTTGGACTGATTTTGGGGACAACTGCTGAAAGATTGCAACTCCGTAGCATGCTTTTCCCTCAGGGATATTTCCTGCTATTCTTTGCATTAAAAGCCAAAGTATAACACCAATATTATACTCTTTTCCCAAACAGTTCTTTGGAAGATAGCACCTCATGTACGAGTAAAAAAAATTTAAGATAGACTATTTCAGTATCTTTCATGTTATACACTACAGCTTGACTGGCTGTAAAAGATGTTCCAGTAAATGCAGATGTTGCTGTGTTTTCATTTTTTCCTTTTTCTTATTTTGTGGTGAAACTGTAAAAGACATGAGAAAACAAGACTGAGACCCTCATCCCAAAACAGTCAAAACATAAACCTGAGGTTCAGCTTCCAGGGTTGTATTTGTTTCTAAACCAATTCAGATTCCTGTAGCAGACAGATAAGATAATCTTTGTCCTCTACAACTCATGCAAGTAACATGGGCATATAGTCTTTTTGGTATAGGATATGAGTGCCGTATAACATATGGGTACATAAGCACACATAAATACATATATTTGTACTCTCACACTCAGTTTCTCTCTCCTGTACTGTCAAAACCATAATAATATCCTGCACTGTATCAATATTAACCCCTTTCCAGCAAAATAGTGTGTTGTGACAGAAAACGTTAGAAAATTCCCACCAGTACAGATAAAGTGTCACTTGCTTGAGAGTATAACTTCATTTTCTTACACCACAACTTCAGGTTTACAGAAACTGTCTCTATAATGAAAAGTCTGCTCAGAAGCATTACCTTGCATTCCTTTCATCTTGTTGCTTTTGCATTGCATTGCGTTACATCATATTTTCTGAAAGGCTATGGCCAAGCACAGTTGGGCAAGATAGCTCAAGGATCATCTTTTGGGCCCTCACTGCTCATGCTGACGTACTGCCTTCTCTAAAGGGAAAAGGGTGAAGCAGATTCAGAGAGGTCACAGGAGAACGTCTCCTCATTCTACATTGGTGAGCTGATCTGCTTGAGGATGTGCAATTTGCATCACTGCTCTGTAAGATATTGAGCAGACACTTTGGCTTCTCCATAGCAAGGACCTTTGCCCATTCCTCACCTTTGCAGTGCAAATTGAAAAACATGTATCATTTTATTGGTTTATTATAAAGATAATTAGGAAATAATGACAGAAGGTGAAGCATACAATGAAGATTTTTACTTCTTTGTTCTATATTCACCCCTATAATGTCTGAAATGATGACTGAAGACATGAGTTGCAAGACATCATTGATAATTGAACGTAAAGTTCCAATAACAAAGTACGGCTATTCATTTATCCTAAAATAATGAATTCCACCAAGATAAATACAATACATTTAAGGAGGGAAGTGAGGGATGTGTATGTTCTTTGTAATATGCTCCTTACCCCATATTCCATGTTGGGAAACCCCAAAATATGGTCTTTAAAAGCTGTATTAACTGCATAAATTCTTATTGTTACTCAGTACCCAGTATTAATAACATAAAAGAAGGAAAAGATCAATTAATGCTGCATAAGCTCTCATTCCTTCCAACAATAACAATTTGAGCCTTTCCCTGAAAGGAATAGTCACATATCCCACTTACCCTTTGTGGGACTATCCAGAAAAGGAGTTGTGAATTTAAACCAATTTTTGTATTTGATGGTATTGAATGTTAAAAGAATTGCTCCTTACTCATTGGTGAGCATAATCTCTAGCAACTTTAGGTCATTAGCCAGCTTGATAATCACACCTTAATTTTCAGGAATTTATTTGCTAACACAGATATTTTAGACAACAGATAGCACGACTTTTAGACAAAAATAGTAATTATTCTCTATTCAGGAACTGTTATTTGAGTTATATGACAAATTACCTGTTTTTTTTTTGTTTTATAATTAAATGAATCAACTTGCTACTTAGGCTAGTCCCCTACTCAAGTAATTTTGTTTCACAATATTACTCAAATATCAAGTATCACAACAACAACAAAAAATCATCTTCAGGGGAAAAGAGTTCCCATAGAATTCTTGTGTGATTTTGTCAATTTATGAGTCTTTAATTAGACATGTAGGCTGCTTTCACACATTTTGTTAAAAAGTTACTCCCTCTTGATCTTTCTTATCCCATTAGTTATGGAAAACACATGCAGGTAAGAGTACAAAGACATTCAAAAGCTGAACAGCTTTTCCATCAAGTTCATCATGCTGTATTCTGAACCTTTTATGCTTTTCTGAGTAGACTGTCTTTTCTGTCCAGTCAGTATCGATCCCTTACGTGCTTCCTCTGAGATGGCTGGTGCATTACCTTCTTCCTGTAATGGATCCTCGGTTCCTGATGCCTGAAATGAAACATAGTATGATGCTAAAAATTGTTTACAGCCATTCAGAGGGACCTTGACAGGCCAGAGAAGTGGGTCTGTGCAAACCTCATGAAGTTCAACAAGGCCAAGTGCAAGGTCCTGCACAGGTATTGGGGCAATCCAACATGGATATGGGCTGGGCAATGAGTGGATTGAGAGCAGCCCTGCGGAGAAGGTATTGGTGGATGAAAAACTGAATATGAGCCGGCAATGTGTGCTCATAGCCCAGAAAGCCAGTTGTAGCCTGAGCTACATCAAAAGAAGTGTGGACAGCCGGTTGATGAAGGTGATTCTGCCCCACTACTCTGCTCTCGTGAGACCACACCTGGAGTACTGTGTTCAGCTCTGGGGCCCCCAGCACAAGAAAGACATGGAACTGCTTGAGGGGGTCCAGAGGAGGGCCACGAAGATGATCGGGGGTTGGAGCACCTCTCCGATGAAGACAGGCTGAGAGAGTTGGGGTTGTTCAGAGAAAGGCCCCTGGGAGACCTTATAGTGGCCTTCCAGTACCTAAAGGGCACCTACAGGAAAGGTGGGGAGGGACATTTTATCAGGGAGTGTAGTGATAGGATGAGGGGTACTGGTTGTAAACTGAAAGAGGGTAGATTTAGATTAGCTATTAGGAAGAAATTCTTCTTTCTAAGGGCAGTGAGACACTGGAACATGTTGCCCAGGGAAGTTGTGGATGCCTCATCCCTGGAAATGTTGAAGGCCAGGCTGGATGGGGCTTTGAACAACTTGGTCTAGTGGGAGGTGTCCCTGCCCATGGCAGGGGGGTTGGAACTAGGTGATCTTTAAGGTCCCTTCCAACCTAAACCATTCTATGATTCTATGTTTTCCTATACTTTCAAATGATGATCAATTCTAAATAAAAACAATTCCTTCCTTTTAAGTAAATGAAAGATTGATGAGAATTGAGTAATTTTACGAAGCCCGATCAAGTATCGAAGTTTCATTAAGTCCTCTCTATACTCAGTGAAAAACTTGCCAATATACTAATAGTTATTGGGGGGGGAGGAGTTTGTTTTAGCCACAGAGTTTTTTTTTCTCAATTTTTGTCATGTTAAACTGTTCTGAAAATGTACAGGAAATTTAACTAAGTTAACTGAAGAGACCCACCAGAAAACCTCTTTAAAATGAATCAGAAAGTCAACAAGAGGGACTTTCAACATGAGGGATCCATGAAGAATGGGAGCAAGACTTCCAGCTGCTTCAAAGTTAATGCCTGAGAGAAACTGCTTGAGAAGTTCAGGTGAAAGTTTGAGAGATAATAAAAATATTCAAGATAGACTATGTCTGCATGACAAAACTTCAGGAACCTGAGTCAGCAAGATATTGGTGATTTGCAAAAGTACTTGCATAAAAGAGTTTGAGTTTTCACATGAGGGTGGGAGACACTGGAGCAGGTAACTGGAGGAGGGTGTGGAGTCTCCATCCTCGGAGGTAGTCCAAACTCATCAGGACACAGCCTTAAGCAACCCACTCTGACCTCAGAGTCCACCCTGCGTTCAGTGGGGGTTGGACTAGATGAACCCCAAAGGTCCCCTCCAACCTGAGCTATTTTATAATTCTATGATTTGGAAAAGTAGTCTGAGGAGCGATCAACTCCAGAACTTCATTTTTTGCCACAAACTTCATTTTTACCTTATCACACACTTTATTTTTAATGTCGTACTTGTAAAGAAATTTTCTTGGTTAGAATTCCTGTAATTCACAACTTTGAATTAAACTTGCATATTTTACTTAATATGAAGTTCTCTTTATACAAAGTTTAGCACTCTTCAGGGAAGATCTTTTCCCACTACAGTTTCTCTATGGAGAATACACTGCAAAACTGGAGGTACCTTTGGGAGCAATTCAATCCAGTTAGGTCAATAACACAATATGATAAAAGCTATGAAACAATTTTAATGAGAAAGCTACTTGCATATAAGCAAGCTTGTAGTAAATTCCATTGTGTTCTATTCATTATCAGTCCTTATTCTGTGATGACATTTTCAAGTGCAGCTATAAGATCCACATTTTGAACCACTGAGAAATGATGAACAATAACAAGTGTAATGTGTCCTTTCCTGACCTGCAAACAGCGTAACAATGGCTCCACAACAGTATTGTCAGGTACAGATAATATTTCCCGTCTTCATATTAGAGTTGAACGAAACATTTTAATGGAAAATTTGCCTTGGAAATTATGTTCTAGTAAAGATCAAAATTGTCAGCTGAGAAATTTTGAATTTCTTCCTCTGAGGTAAACTAAAGCAAAAACGTAACTTAAATCAAATACTGCAAAACATACTTTAGTTGAAAATATAAACTAATGTACTCTGTTTTTTTTCATGTCAGTCTATTACTTTCTAAACACAAATATCTAAAGGTTCTTCTTTTGAAACTGACCCTTGAATATCTTCCCAATTTATGTATCTAGTTTCCACTGAAAAAAGACTATCTATGATTAAGCATGTCAGTGACAATTCCATTTCAGAGCACTTCACAAATGCTAAAAATTAATCACTTAACTATTTTATGTGCTGTAAATTTCTCATTTGACTTAGCTGAAAATATTTATCTAAAGTTGTACATAAAATCATACTTCTATTACCCACATTGTTTTTCCGTCTTTTTAATTACTTACAAATAATAAAATAAATCCTAGAAGTATGTAGTTTGACACAACAAAGATGTATTTACAGGCACATTGTTACAGTGTGCACTGGGATAAATTTGTATTAATATCTAATAACCCAAAAAGTGAATCCAAGCTTTATATAATTCAGTTTAAAAATCTTAACATGTTGAACTGCTAGAATAATGGCTTAACAAGTGTTTTACAATTAAGAAATAAAAGAGAAAACTGTACTGTGCGGAACATTCTAAATGAATTTCCAGCTAAACCTGATATCTTAATATTGTTACGTGATTTTAAGAGCTGGAAATAACAGCCATTCAATTCATCCTATAGAAAAATGGCATGCGTTTTCTTAACGCCCCATTCATGTAAACAGCAAACAGATTCAGCAGAGGTTTGATAAAGCCTGCAGGGAAAAATTATCTACTCTAGATGTGATGGAAACCTTCTACAGAGGTACATGCTCAGCACAGCTAGGAAGAGAAAAAGTAGGCAAAAGGACAGATGAATGCTTGGCACACAACAGCTTAGCTTAATCTTGCTTAATATCAGCAGTCAGAGCTAGTCTAGTCTGAGCAAGTCTTTCTGGCATGCTCAGGGAGATTCCTCTCACCATACAATGTATTTTAAAGATAGGTGGGGGAGGTGGAGGCTAAGTAACTTGTTTAAACTAGCTGTATAAGTTTTACATTGCAGAAGCTAGTTGGGATCCCACCAAGTAAGTCTCAATCAGCAGTTCACTGCCCTCCTGTCTCTGGGACTCACTTTACAGGGCATGGGTTGGGAGAAAGATCCCTGTGTGTGCCAGCTAGCGTAGTTTCACAGAGTAGTGGGGATTATCAGGGATTAGGACTAGTGGACGGAGAGTCTAACTCTTGCTGAAATTAATGCCAATTAGGCATCCAAGTAAATATTAGGGACTAAAATATCTTTGAAGATGAGAATATAGATTCTATTGTCTGAGTCTTCCAGACACAGACCTGCACAATGGATAGAATAAGGTATTCTCCTAAAGCAGAATAGCATATGGTGGAAAAACGCTTTCTAAAGATATTGCCCATAGATAAACGGTGATCATTGCTGAAAATGTTTATGCAATGGTGGGAATTTGTGTTCAGCCAGAGCATAAGCATAGATGCAAAGTGAGAGAGAGAAACAGAAGGAGGGAAAAAAACAACAGATATGATAGATTCAGCCAGAGGAATAGGTGGAACTATTTTGTAAATGGATCATACACTTGCTTAGGGCAGGCAACAAGAAAGACAGGATTGGCTATTTTTTTCAATTCAATTGTTTATGTGGTTTATAAGTTGTCTAGGCAGCTGCAACATGTAGCAGCTGCTCTTGAAGACACCCCCGAGTTGCTTTTGAATTACTTTGCTGGGTGTTAATAAGAACATAGCCCACATGGATCCCCAAAACTGCTTGGAAATCTTTAGCTTTTAGCTTATGTTGAGCTCTCCACTCGTCTAAAGACTAAAGCTTGTTTGGGAAAGCCTGCTGCAGTTCAGTCCTACCCATAATGTCATTAACTGAATTCCATGGGCACTTACAAACACACTTCACCGTTGATCAGTACTGACCTTGTCCAGTGCTGCCTGCACAACTGATTCACTCTCAGTATCCAAAGCTGATGTTGCCTCATCAAGCAGAAGAATTTTAGGATTGCGAACCAGAGCTCGGGCAATTGCGATTCTTTGCTTCTGGCCTCCACTCAGCTGTGCCCCTCTTTCTCCAACCACAAACTTCTACAAGACAACCACATGTTTGCAAAACATTCTGTGGCACAGTCCTTTCACCAAAGAAAGGCAGTGTAAAGAAAAGGCACATCAGTGTTAGGAACCCCGGCAGCATCTTCTCCTTCCTCTAAAGCACTACAGGATAAACACCCACTTGGATATATGTGCTTAATCATTTCTGTCCCTGGATTTGTAATAGTCCATCAAGACTTACCTTAGTGAGAGCCTCGAACAAAACAATCTCTTCTTTCAAAGGGTAGGTTTTCCATTTTAATTACAATAAAGAAGGTGTTGGATATGCTGCCAGTTTCTCAGAGAAATACTTTCATCAGACTTACAGCATGGACAATTTGGGAGCTCAGTATACTGCTATAACATTTTTACTGGGTTAAAATGAATATTATGACAATTCAAATTTTTATTTATATTTGTGACTTATAAGGACCTCCAACCTTCCAGTGTAAATTTTTTCTAGTTACATTTTATTTTTAAGGGTGGGATCTTAATTTTGTTAACTAACCAATTCTGGCTAAAATGTGTTACCAGTTCTAGATAAAAGCAAAGGTTTCCATTATTTCTAGGACTTCTTTTTCTTTTCTTTTCTTTTTTTTTTTTTTTTAATTATAGTAACTGTTTTTCTCTAAGGCAATCAGGTTATCTTAAAAGGAATCTGTATCACCTCTGTGCATAATACCTTAATATCTGGCCTAGCAGGATAATTGAATTAAACATTTTGGAATTCCAAATTACCTTTATCATGGTTCAGTTTATAGCCAGCATTGGATGCACTGTTAATTTGAGGTTCCTGTGCAGAACAACACATCAAGAAAAGCGAAAAAACCCATTGTTTAGATTTCTAATGACATTTTAGCATGATACAGAGCTGTGAAATCTTAGATGTTAATGTCACCGTATAAAGAGGCATAGCAGGTCTCATTGCAAATTAGCTGTAACTACTTGTAGAAGTAGCAGCATGAAGCTGCCAGCCCAGGTCACTTGCAGACCTGCTGTTAGGGGTGGGTAACAAATGCAAATGCTCAGGGCCTTAGTCTTCACTGGCATAAATTAAGGAATAGAGGAAACAATCTAAAACATCAACAAAAAGAAGGAGTAACCTACACATTCACATCCAGCCATTGCATACTAACAGTATTTTGTGTTCGTGATCACAATCATTCCTTTAGGGCGAGGGGAAATGGCTTCAGGTTGCACTAGGGGAGGTTTAGATTGGATATTAGGAAAAATTTCTTCATTGAAAGGGTTATCAAATATTGGAACAGGCTGCCCAGGGAAGTAGTTCGGTCAGCATCCCTGGAGGCATTTAAAAGACATGTAGATGTGGTGCTTAGGGATATGGTTTAGTGGTGGACTTGGCTGTGTTAGGTTAACATTGGACACAAGGATCTAAAGGTCTTTTCCAACCTAAATGATTCAATGATTCTATTCTGTGATTCTATGATTCCATATTTTATATATGTTATTTAGATAACATATAATATTTATAAACTCTACAAATATTTTAATATTGTTTGGTATAGGACTTGAAAGTAGAAGTTACATTGCCAAATCAGTACAGATGTAGTCACTGTAAAGGCAGTCCTTTAAATTATTGAAAAGCAATAATTGCCAATAAAATGAGCGCGGTTACAGAATATTAGAATCCTCTCTCAGTGGCTGTGTTGTTTTTTTTTAAGAATTAAGATTGAAGCATATTATTCAGGCAAGCTTTGCAATAATTTATTTTCTTCTTTAACCTGGTCTTCTGAACTACCGGATGAAACAACTGGTAGAAATCTGCATCTTCCTCATTTATTGGCTCACATTTCAGTAATTAGATGCTTGTCCTGTAGCCAAAATTGTGTTAGGTAGAATTTTTGAATGCTATGATACTGTACACACAGTTGTTAATTTTAATTCATAAAAGAGGTTAGGTGTTCAATGCTTTTGGATGACAGACATGGCAAAGATACTCACATTGTTGATAATACTAAAGATTGCATAGGCAGCTCCTTTTGCATTGGCAAATGCCTCCATACTTGGTGCAGTCTGTCCAACACTAAAAGCTCCAAGTAATATAGAAAAAAAGACCTAAAGACAAAAAAAACCCTACACCACAAAATACACAGCTAGGAATTTAATTAGATGGCTTCATTTATCTGAGAATATTATCTATCATTTCTTGAAGTAGTTTCATGCATCCTGTGCACTATGAGGAAGTCTAGAAGAAAAGCAGCAATTAAACAGGTGGCAATCATTTAAACAAAAGGTAAACATTGACAGGAAAAAAGGAATCAAATTTCTTTCTCCATAACTGGACCATAAGAAGGATATTGTGAGGTGCTGATGGCTGGGATTCTTCTTTAGAGTGACAATAGAGAACAGAAGGACATTTCTAATTCCACCTGAACAAAAAATTAGCCAACAATCACTTCTGTGATTAAACATAGAAAAAGATCTCTTATTTTCTTCGTATAACACAAAAACAAGGGTAATTCAACCCAAAAGGTAAAGGTACAGTAATCCACTTCATTGTAATGCTGGCAAGAACAGAACCAAATGTTTGAGGAAACTGAAAACTTGTGTGAAATTAAAATTGCTTGTCACATCAGAAGCAGACTCTAATTCCTAATTAATTTTCTCAGCTTTGGCTCTGACTTTTTTGTATGTGGGTTTTTTTTCTGAACATATGAAACTCTGCCACTCATTTCAGATGTTTGGAATAAAGACTTGTTTGCATCTTATTCTAATCACATCTAAGTATTAAATCAAGCTTACATTACAATGTAAATTGCTAGTGGCCCAGAGGAGGTGACAGTGAGTATGGACTGCTGCAAGGACCAGCGATAATGCCTGCTCTGCAGCCACGTGCTGCTTGCCAGATGAGGCAGAAGCCTGGCTGCAGGTGCTCCTGCTTTCCCTGCTCCACCAGTTGCTTTCACCGAAGAACTGAGAGCAAAGCTGCTTCCCAGCTGCTTTCTGCGGTGTGTTGGTAACACAAACTCACCTGCCTGCCTTTGCCCTAGATAAAATGGACTTACACGCTTGGTCACAAGTGAGAATGATTAAATAGGCTGCTCCTCAAAGACCCTTAGGTAATAACTAGAGACCCTGGCACCCGAGCGTAACAGAGAGGATGGCTTCAAGAGCTGATGACGTGTCACAGGTGCAAACTCGTTAGCAGGCAGGCTGTGACAGGGATCAAACCTTCAACCACACTGTCATACTCCAAACCCTCCAACAAAAGGTACAACTTGCTATCAGTGTAGATAAAGACTGTAGGTAAATGAACTGTGTCATGCTGGTTATCTTTATATAAAAGATCAAAACGATAGCAAGAATGATCTTCCATAGTAGAATACAAATAAATGCATGTGCATGACCTTGGTTTGTGACCTTAGTACTATACTTGCCTTTTTTTTCCATGTGCCTGCCTTTTTTCTTATAACTCTCACTGGATTTATGAGGCCTGTAAGACCATATACTCTTTGCAAAAGGGACTGCATCGCTGCATGTTTTGTGATGCTTTTTGAAATGAATAAAAAAGAAAAGAAAAAATTCAGCAGCAAAGATATAAAAAAACTTAAAACCTCTTTAGTCATTATTATAAAGACAGCCAACATATGGAAACTTTATTCTTACCTTTCAATTTCTTTTTTCTCTCCACCAAATGCTACCACAGTTCAAACTGCTGCCAGAATTTCCCCTGCAACAGCTCCAGCTCTTGCATGTGCAGTTAGCTCTTTGTTAGTGAATGCAGAAATTATCTGTGTAGAAACAAAATATTTTAACACTCCCATTCAATCCATACCAGAATGAGCTCAACTTTGTTCTGGTGTCTACAAATTCTTAATTCATTGTACCTAATTTCCTATCTGCCTTGTTTTATTTATAAAGACTTATAAAAGACTCCACATTTAACTTACAAGGCAGAAATTTGATGAAGGACATCATGACAATGCTTGCATTGCATAAAATATATTAACTAGAAAAATGCATGTTATCTGCTGCCAAAAAGTGAGGTTGGATTTTCAGTTCTATACTTTCATCATTACAGAAAGCTGGAGGAGCTGACTAAGATCCCTTACACTTAGAAATACTTGCACCACCGTCAGGCAGTTCTGGTTTGTGTCAGGACAAGCAATTGCCCAACAAGCATGGGAACATTCATGCTCCCAACACACAGGAGGCTGCAGATGAAGCTACAGAGGAGCACTTGTGCTGGGAAGTATTAAGAGCTGCACATGTTAAATAAGGTTGGGATTTTCATCTTAGCTGAAAGGGCAAGGCTGGCCAATGTCACTGAAATTCAGTAGCCAGTTGGTACTTGACACCCTGATGTCCCTTTGCAAGTCCTAGACAAAAGCAAGTATATTTCTATAGATTAAGTGTTTTTCTCTCTCAGAGGGGTCTGCATCCACTTCTCGCGTGCTGTTTTCAGTAAGTTATTGGGATCTGAGCAAATGGCGAAGGGATGCTCTGGAGCTGAGTTCATGCTGTGCCGGCTGCCCGGCTGTGTCTGCCCATGTCCTTGTGCTGTCCCCAGGGGTAATGCCTTCCTGCCCTTGGGGTCAGAGCCTACAGATGGGACTTATCACAGGAAACCTAATTTGCTGCAGTTTCACGCCAGAACTTACTGCCAGTTACCTGCAATGACCTCAGCTATGCTATTTTACTTCATTTCTGTATTTATATATTTTTACTGACAGTACTTGGTTATTTTGGTGTAGTTGTCCTGCAGCCCAGTGAAGAAGGCCAAGATACTGCCGATTTACCCTTTTGTGTGATGGTATGTTACGCTTACATAAACTTTGCAACAGGATAGCTGTCTCCATGTGGGGGCACTGCACTTCTTCAGCTGTACCAGTGTCATTGTGCACCTATTCACACTTTTCTGCAAGGGAACAAGGTCTAAATTCACTAATAGCCAGACTGTATTTTCAAGTCTTATAAATCACAAATGGGATTATAGAAGATATAGTTTACCATTTTATTGAAAAGTGATGCTTTTTGCCTACCTTTGCCCAGAGAGATGATGAGAATCCCAGAGCAGGACTGAATGCCAGGATCACAAGTGTTAATTTCCAACCTTTTGTAGAAACAACTATAAATCCAGTGAAAAAGGTAACCACTGCCTGAAAGAACATGGCCATTTTCCCCCTATTCCTCTGTTAATCTTGGACATATCACTGAAAGGAACCCAAATTATATCCAAACAAATGACAAAGAGTGGAAAAGACAGATATGAACTCTTTGGATACAGTACACTTTGTCAGTGCTCCATCATGTTTCTAACACCTGCAATACAACACAGCTACAAGAAGTAGCTTCATTTGAAGTCCTCAAGAGGGGCAGGTAACCAAAGATGTAATGAGATAAATTCTTATGGTGTGTTATGGAAACTTCTTCAGATGGTTGTGGTCAAGCCCTGGAACAGGTGCCTAGAGAGGCTGTAGAGCTGCAGCTGCTGGAGATTTTCTAAACTTGCATCTTAAGGCTCTGAGCAACCTGCTCTAACTTTGCTGTTTAGCCTGACTTTGAGAAGGACATTGGGCCAGATGACTTCCTGAGGTTCCCTTTATCAATGATTGCTCTAACTATGCAAAATGCAAAAATATTGTGGCCTGCACATAAAAGAAGAAAATCAAAACTCTGTGTTTCCAAATCACCTGTTTAAAAATTAATGCAATTGTATTGTGAAATCTGCTGTGCCTCTTTCCTGTTGTTTTCTGGCTATGGATTTGTGTGGTATAGTGGCTGAGAAGAGACCAGTTAGCAATTAGTATAGTACTGGTAAGTTAGAATCAATTGCAAAAGAATAACTTGAAAATGGAAGCTAAGATTCCCTTGTTTCTGACAAAGCCTTTTGAAGAGTATCCCATTAGGCAGTGATGCCAGGTGCTTATGAAAGTACAGCTAGTGTGGGAGATAAATTTTCTGGCATATGCTACCCTTATGCTGGGCATTTTCCTCTTCTTTCTTTCTGTGCCTCCAAACTCATTTCAGGTCCATGTTATATCCCTTCCCACCCAACTGTTAATAGACCTGTGTCAGCATCTGTTTGGTGTAGCTGTCACAGCAAAACCCTCCATCATCTGAAGTTAGCTTTCTCCATCTCCTGTGTCTGCCTTTCCTTTCCCCTCCATTTTCACTTCCCATTGCAGATCTCTGAGTACTCTGTACCATAAACAGTGAAGGGCCTCTGGTATAGCTCTGCAACATGAGTAGAGATACATACATAAAAATAACAAAATTTAAACATTATGGTAGACTGGGATTGCTAAACACGCAAATAGCATGAAACGTACCACTGTAAACAGGCTGACTGTATTCAGTTTCTTAGGCTTCTTCTTGTCCCCACTTCTAAAAAATTACGATTGTATTTTAAGTAGGAAGAGCACTTAAAACATCAAAGCAAGGCTAATGCATTATGAACACAACTACTGTCTCGTAATTGGGTTCAAATGCAAAGAGGAGATACAAGAATGTAAACCAAGAACTTTTAATGTCATCTCAGTGCATTTACCTGAACACTGTCAAAAATACTTTCAAGAAGTCTTCTGATTTGGTATTGCGTTAATACAGAGCCTATCTGGGAACAAAACACATAGTGTAGCTGTAAGTTACAAGTTTCCTATGGAAGACTCATTTAAAATTAGAGCTCCTATGAAAAAGTATTAAGAATGGCTGTAACTAAATCTGCAGTGGGACTTCGATAATGCAGCAAAAGTCCTCTTGCAAAATTTTCCTAGTGGTAGCTATTGACAGTAGTTTTAAGTAGCTTTGAAAAACTAGGTGGGTGGGCTAATCTAACATTACTGCCAATTGTCTGTCAAAGACCTCTCATAGCTAAATACTTTGATTTCAGATCATTAGGCTGCAGTCAGGCAGACTGGTCCCTCTAATGATAAGATTCAGCCTACAGAACTGAACTTGGAAGAAACTGGGCTATTAAAATGAGAAGTGGACTGCAAAGGAGAAAACAAAACAGACTTGGAGAAGGTGGAGGTGGTGTCAGAAAGAATGAAGTGTTTTGTGATGGTCAGAAAGATCGTACTAGAAAGAAAAAAGAAACAGGTGGAATTTCAGAAAAGTCACTGTGAGTTTGCAGGGCAGTGTCCTGTCCTGTCACAAGATACCGTGTGAGTTATTAACATGTCTTAAGGGGCTGGAAGATGATCTGTGTCAAATGGACAGTGTTAAAATGATGGAGGAGTTTTGCTTCCACTTGAAAAATTTGAAGGTTCATACTGAAGGTTTCCACTTGAAAAAAGGTTAGTTAAAGCACTACTCTTTAGCTGACTATTATGGGTAAAACCTTGGGGGGTTGGGATTGGGCTTTTTTGGTACTAAACCTGTATTCATTGTGTTGCCATTATGAGCAGTACCAGCTTTAGATTAAAAGTAACAATGATCAGTCTTTGCCTAGACAGAGGTAAAAAAACCTGTTCTGTTCGTAGTTGCCACTTTGGGATTAAACTGTATTTCTCTAGCTTGGGCACTCCCAGCAATGACTGGAAGGCAACATGCTCAGGAAAATGGACAGTGTAATTTTCAACGAGAATAGGCATCTTGTTCCGTTAGTAGTGCATCAGACTTTCACTGGATACTTTAAAATATGATACAATTCCGTATTTATTTGCCTTTTTCTGAAATATGCCAGGGTCTGAGAATGTTATTAAAGTCTACCTCGTTTGCAGATGGAAACAGGGTTTTTGGCTGTGGGTGGGTTTTTGTTTAATAAATACAAAGAGAAAAAAAAAGAGATATTTTATTTTTACCTGACATTTTCAAAGCTTTTTGGTACGGTGTAACTGCCAGTGATAGCAGTAAACTTAATTCTGACATGCCAGAGACTGTAAATTGATGAATGCTAAAATGCTAAATTACCCTACTTCACTCCATGGACAAATTCAGGATAATCTGTTAAAGTTTTAAGACTTTTTGTCTAAATCAGAATTAAACATCTCCTTTTTGGCATGAAAAAGGAGGAAGATGAGTTTTAATAAAGGTCCTTGGCCTATAAACCATCAGACAGGAAGTGTGAGAAGGCTGTTACCTGAATAAACTGAGCTTTCCCTCCAAAAAGCCCGGGCTCTCCAGTTAAAACTAAACCCATCCAGCATGTAGGGTGGATGTAGGGTAGGATTTACCTACCAAGATGTAGGTAAAATGTCAAACTCTTTCCACTGTTTTGCGATAGGGCTTTTCTCAGCTCTAAAAAGTTCAGTGTCAGATCAAATACTAGTATTTCTCCTGCTGTCATTGTCGCAAGTTATTTTAAAGCACTGTGCCAGTCAGCAGTTTCATAAACTCTTAATTAATCCTAACTGGGATGAGTCACTGTTTCCAATTCTACCACGCACGCAGGTCAGCTTCTGGTGCCTGGAAATCCCATTCAAACCATCCTAAACCATCCCCATAAAGGTATGCGGGGAATAGGTATCTTTTACTGCATAACATGGGAAACAGTGAATTACAATATTATGCAGTTCTTTAAATTATGGAACCTATATTCCATCATGATCTGTTTCTTTTTTTTTGAAAATATGAAAGGGGTAGAGAGGAGAGCGTGCAGGACATCTGACCGCAATTGGCTCTCCATTCTAGTAAAAAAGCTACATGTCCTTCAGAGAACTTGGAGAAGCCTGTAACTTAGCTGTCCTTTAACTACTCTGACTTCTGTTCTCTCAGTATTTTGGATCAGCCTTTTAACAGAAGAGGATAGATAGAGCTGTCACTATATTTTTGCAAAAGAATGAACGGAGCAGCCAATTTTTCTATAATCCCAATAGAAATTCTCAATCATAGCATCAAGGTACAGGCAAAGCTTTCTACTCCTCAGAAAAGCTTCCCCTGAACTGGAGGATTCAACTAGATTTATGTGTTAAGAATTTATCTATATTTAGATTTATTTATCCATATTTAGATATAGATATTAATACATTTTTATATCTGTGTTTGTCTGTATTGTCTGAAGAGAATAATGGATATTAAAGGCTTCTCCAAAAAACGAAAACTGTGTGATTATTCTTGTATTGTTTACCAGTAAAATTTAAGCCTATGCAGTTAAAGATAAAACATTAGTAGAATAGAATCATAGAACATCCCAGGTTGGAAGGGACCTCCAAAGATCATCTGGTCCAACCTTTCATGGGAATATTTTGAAATCAACTACTATACTTACCATTCGCGTTCAGATCCATAATCCTGATATGATACAGAAATTTTCTCATCCTTTTCATTTCTGTGAGACTTTGTTTCATCTTCAGAACGCATTTTAATCTGTTTGAGAAACAAAGTACCTTTGGAAAAACTACCAGTAATATTTAACTGAGAGTATACAAAGCTAATAATCTGAAAACCTGTATCCTGTTGTGTTGTTTGAAACCAGTTTATCTTCAGTTTTTAAGCAGGACCCACAGTGGTGTCCTCTACATAATCCTTGGTAATATGTTATTTCAAAGCATGCAAATTTCTGCTGTGTACCACAATTAATACAAAATAAAGAGTAAAATGTATTTTAAAGTAGAATTAAATTTCACTGGATATTTTTGCTTGGTTTCTAATATTTGTTATTGAACATTGATAACTTGTCTCAGACAAAATAAATGTGCTGATTTACCAAGGGGATGATCTTAATCTGTTTTCACCTGTTCTGGAAGGTTGCTCAACAGTCAGTTGGTTAGGACTGAGCAGTGAGGTTTTGCTCAATTTACATAAAACTCTAATGAGGGAAAACTTTCAAAAACTGGTGTGTGCCAGCCTTTTGCAGTGCCCTCGGAGCCTGCTAGGTCTGCAAAGGACTAGGTGCACGCTCTGCCTCCAGAAATGGAGTGCTCAGCAAGGAGTAGTTTTGAAGAGCCTGTTTTATCATTGTCACACTTGAAAGCACCTGAGAAGTCTCCTCTTAACTCCTCTCAAAGTAAGTCTCTTTATTCATATTTTAATCATTCCTTGCAAGGTTCACAGCTAATCAGGATGACTGAAAAAGCACCATTTCCTGGAGCAGACCATTACACTGGGCTGTGAACCTGCCATAAGCTGTTCAAGGAAGGTGCTCTTGTTATCACTGTTCAGCCATCCATGATCAATCTGAATGGGAGTAAGTGTGGTCTCTTTTGGCTAGCTTGTGCCCAGAAGACAGAATTCATTTGCAGAAAATCATTTACCTTCCTTAATGATAAATGCCCATAAAGATCCTTTAGCGCTACTCTTATAATAGGTAACAGATAATGCATGTAAGTTTTACAATAGGATTTAAACTGTGCTATATTTTATCTCTTGAATTAGCTCACCTCAAAGTGTTATGGACGGTTGTGTTATATTTTGAAAATCAGTGTTGTCTTTTGAGAGTTTGATAGTGTTGGTTGAGAAGGGATGGAAAGCTTAAAAAACCAAAATTAAACCAAAAAAAGTTTGGACAGTCAGAATGAAGTTTGATGATGTGAGAGCTCTTAGGAACTTGGAGGAACTCAAGTGTCTTCCGTTCATTGTGAGTTCTCAGGGTGCCCTTTGAGGGCCTTACCACAATGCAGTGGCAGCAGGAGGTGGCAGAGGGGAAGAGGAGAACTGCTACAGCCCCTCTCTCATCAGGAGAGGCTGGAAAGAGAAGCAACCACAGCAGTACTTCAGCATCCACTTTTCAGCTTCCTATGGACATCCTGTAAACAACTATCTGCAAT
Source organism: Ibidorhyncha struthersii (assembly GCA_013398815.1). Taxonomy (NCBI): domain Eukaryota; kingdom Metazoa; phylum Chordata; class Aves; order Charadriiformes; family Charadriidae; genus Ibidorhyncha; species Ibidorhyncha struthersii. Next base: position 1,117,157 of record VZSZ01006963.1, on the reverse strand, counting down.
TCCTAACACAAAGCTTTGCCAGTCCCTGGCTTTCACTAAGTAAAGGCATGGCTTGCTGTTGTGCTGTCAAAACAATACTCTCTTAAAAGTGACAGCTTGTTGGTAAAAGAGACAAAACACCCCTCTCCTTGGGGAGACACAACCTAAGGCTGATTCCTTGGCTCGGGCTGTCAGCCAAAACTGGGGATTAAAGCAGAGGTCATAAAGTATTCCTAAAACATTCCTTTTGACGTATTCTGGTCATCTTTGAGGTACAGGATGCTTTTACGTACTCTTTGGACAAAAGTTTAGAAAGTGGTTTTCAAGTGTCATTTTTATGACGTTTCCTCTTAATACCGCTGGTGTCATACTGAATGGTTTTGACATACTGGAAGCCACCACAGAGAGTGAATCTATTTAATTGGTTGGATCCACATAGTTGACCATGATTTTTCCTGTACAGAATCACAGAATGGCTGAGGTTGGGAGGCACCTCTGGAGATCATCTTGTCCAAACCCTAGCTCAAGGAAGGTCAAGTAGAGCAGGTTACTTGGGGCCATGTCTAGTCTGGTTTTGAATATCTAAAAGTAGGCTCCACAACCTTTCTAAGCAACCTGTTCCAGTGTTCAACCACCCTCACAATAATGAACTGTTTTCTCACATTCAGATGGAATTTGACCCATTGCTTCTTTTTCTGTTACTGGGTACAACTGAAAAGAGCAACGTGTATGGACATACATTGTCACCCGCAATGAGAAGTTCATTGGTGTGTTATTGAGAATTATTTTAAGACAGCTGTTCTCTGGCATGGAGATCCTAGATATATATATTTTATTATAATTTAAGGAATCATAATAAGCCTGACAATCTGGAGTATATTGTGGGGAATTGCCCACCAGCTCATTTGATCCTTCTACTTGATGAAACTTAGAAACAAAAATCCACATCAGTTTTCAGATAGCTGTAGCTGAAGAACAACTGTGCAATATAAAATGGATTCTCTAGGTCAAATGCAATTAAGATAATAAGGTAAAACTAAGGAATTTACTATGACAAATAGTATAACGTAGCTACCTCTACAAACATAGAAAACATATAATTTTAGAACAAATTGATATCACAGCGTTCAAGTATATGTTTAATATGTGAATCCCCTAATAGGGACTTTTTAAGATGACAGATTTAATGACTTACTGTGTATAATGGTAAATAGATAAAAAATTATATTCAGATGCCTAAGATATGTAACCTCAATCTGTAAACTGGAATCCAAGTAATTGACTAGTTTGTCAGCTATTTATCATCTCTGAAACTGAAGTCAGTAGGCACAAACATTTGAAAGTGTTGAAATTATTCCCCTTGAACCAGATGTAATATTTATTACTGATACGTTGGTATTCTGAAGCTTAACATTTGCTTTGAGTATTTAGAAACAAAAGCCGTGGATTAAAAGAATATTCCAAAACTTTTGTTGGCCTAATCTGAGATAGAAGTTCCTTTTATTTGCATGAATATTCTGATTACTTGTTTTCGGAAATGATATGGGAATCCCGAGGCAAACACCTAAAAGAGGGGTTTGCTCTAGCCACAAGAGAGAGGCAGATAGGGGGTTACGGGCAGGTGGACTGCAGCTGCTATTCTGATGTTTGTAGGTGACAGCACAACAATTGTAGTCACGGCCAGTGCTCAACTGCATGAGCAGCTGCACTCACATAAACTCCTAAAGCTGGATGAGCAGGAGCAGCCAGAGAAAGCTAGGTTAGCGCTCCAGGATGCTTCTCAGAAACGTTAACACCGGTTTTGTGTCTTAAGTACTGAACTATTTACCGACTGAACAGGTGGATGTACATTTCCTTTAGAGCTGGGAGCTGAAAGTTTTAAATTGTGTAGCTATATTAATTTTTTGGGGGATGAGACCAAATTCTCAGAACAGTTTTCCTTTACGATACTTGTGAATATACTCACTAGAGATTTTTTCTTGTGGAGCAGTCTTATACTAGAAAAGATTTTTCTTCAGCACAGAGCAATAAACCATCTCTGTATCCTCATGGCAGCCAGTTTTTCCATTTATATAGTTAAATTGTTTTAAGATTAGTATTTTAATTTAGGTGACATAAAAGTCCATTGTACAACTGTTTTAAAGCCTGTGGTGTATTAAATTGAACGAAGCATTGAATTTCCTGTCGACAGCTGCAAAAATCAAGCAACTATATAATGCATTTATCTCCTATTAGTAGGAAATACTAAACTCACCTAGTATAAAATACAGATGTTGGTGGTAAATGCCTGTTGTCTTGCAGGTGAAAAGTTTCACTTTAATGTAACTGTAGCATTTTAACACCATGCTTTTTAAATTTCTGTATCTGTTCTTTAAAAATTATAGGACACCTGAAATTCAATGTAGAATGACAGTGAATGTAGTATCTCTTAACGAAGTAATTCACTCAGGAAGATGGCACTCAAACTCTATATCTGGAATCAAATTACCCAGACTAAATGAAAACTTCATTGCTCTTGTAATACTCAGAAATATTTCTAATACATGGGAAGACTTTTCTTTAGCCTTCTCCCTTATCTTAATATATTTTGTGACAAGATTAAATTAAGAAGAAATAAATAAAAAGTGTTTGATTTACATGCTAAGATAAACATTATCTACCATCACTGATTTCCTCCAGTAGGACTGCTTAACATAGTACAAGTCATCTTAAGAACTCTGACCTCAGCAGACATGGTAGCAATGCTGTCAGGACTGTAAATTGATACTATTCCCTTGGGCAGAAAAGAGAGTGAGGATCCTGGACAGTAACCAAAAGCTTATAAGAATATTGCTCTTTGGATTAGATAGAAGACTGTACATGTTGGGTTGAACAACATATACACGAAGAAGAAAAGAAAAGGAAATTTCTAAAAGAAACTGCTATTGTCTGAACAAATGAGGCCATCATGTGGCAAATTAAAGACATGGCCACAGAAAGAAAAATCATTGATTAATAGTATTAATGATAATGAAGAAAGTGTACACCTTCCACCACGAATTCAAAGAAAACTGGTGTGAGAGTTCAGACACAGAAATTCCTCTTCCTTTTTAATATTTTCATCAGAATTTTGGAAAAACTTTGAAGGATATTTTAGAATTTCTTTATCAATGAAAGATTCTTAGGTGGAGAGCACACACATGTTTTCTATTTTTAAAGTCTCATAGGTAATAGTGGGACAATAAGAGTTAGAAGGAATAACCATGTCTTCAAAGGAAAGATTTCAAATGAGAGCCAAGTGAGCAACTAAGTTTCTGATGATTTATTGAGCTCCTCAGAAAAGGGCAGGAAATGAAATTATGAACACCTGCAAAACTAGATTGATGTATGCTTCATTGAATGTACTGTTAACAAGCTGAACCTTGAAACATTAGCATCCTGAACTGTAATTCTCAACTCTAGCATGCATGAAAAGTAATGTCTGAGTAATTTCTCATTTAGCAGATATGTAAATAACTCTTATCTTTAATTACTCGTCTTCTTTTACACTGAAGAACAGACAGGTGCATGGAGACAAATCTTCTGCAGAGATACCCAACAGAAAATCTTGGGAAAACTTAATTTAGATTAGGAATTTCTATGCTGAATTGACTTTGTGGATGGAGAAACATGTCATAATTCCATAGTGCCTTCTTCAACCCATCCCTTGGAATGTGTGCATAAATTTTGTTTGCTTGTTCGTTTTCTGAACAACATGGAAATGACATATTGTTTTACACCACTATGAAATATGTGCATGTCAAGGAATGACTGAAGAATTTGTACAACAAACAAGCACATTGATTAATCCAAAAGAAAAGCTGTACAAAATGTGATATATGTACAAGTGAAGGAAAGAATAAATTAATATTGGGGAAAGTCAAGAGTGCCTATAAAGAAAAAAGTGTGAAGCCAGTGTTAACCAATCATCTTGTCAGAGCCTCAGTGGCAAATAGAGTAGATAATGCTGACTTGCTAGTCACCTTACACCTGTAGTAGCTTAATTCTTTCGAAGTTCTGCCCTGACTCTTTTTAGATGTTGCTCTAAACAAAGCTGACCTAATTAAGGACACTTGAAGAATAGGTGGGAACTAGATGTTACTCTGTCAGATAGATATGCATTCCTTCTCTCTCAACATTGCTTCATTTTAACATCTTACATATCCTGAACTTAATTATTTTCTTAGATTCCACATTAATCAAGTTATTCACTTACCCCATTTTTATAAGTGATTGGAGAACCATGTCAGAAGTAACATTGAAATAAAACTCTTCCTGTTTGGTAGATGATGCAAGGACCATGCTGTTTTACCTTAGAATAAATGTTTGCTATATTCAAAAAAGCTCTTAACATATTTGTCTCCTTTACTAAGCAAATGAATATCATTTCTACCCACAGACACTTAAAGAAAATTTATTAAGACAGATTATATACACATTATATATGCAGACACAGTCTTTTAAGTTATCTAAAATATCAATGACTTTAAATGTTTGGGCATTTTAAAACAGCCCCATACAATTTCTAGTATTTCTATAAAAAATGTCTCCGTCTTGGTAAATACAAAGCTGCAGCTACTGTTTACAGATCTACTTTTTTGAAACATTATGTAGTGCTGGATCTAAGACTATTTCTCTACACTAAGGCATTGACAATGTAGGTATTTATGGTAATCATGCTCACATCCTTTTATGAAGAGATACAATACGAGGGTGTTGTTAATGGGGCCAGCTAGTGACAGCAACTCTAGAATGGGATGAACTGTGCCCAAGACTTCATTGCCCAGAGCTTAGGCATGAATGTTCACTTTCAGTTAGATGCCGTCCTGTCCCAGACCTCTACAGCAACACCGTTAATATACCGATCTCCTTAGTTGACAGAGTACAGCGAGAATGAAATGTACACAGGAATAAGCATACAAAGACAAAAGGAAATGTACTCACAACAATGGGGATTGCTAAAGACAGTTGTCCTTATGTGTCATACACTTTTCCTTCCTGTTCTCTCTACTTTCGAGAATCTCTACATCTCTACAGTCCATGGAATTCACAGCAAAGGATTTGAAGTGGCTGCCAGTCCTGTTTCTTACTTTCTGTTTTCAGTTACTGCATTAAAATAACTAGAATAAAAGATACCATCCTGTCTTAGAAATACAGAATGAGTGTATGACTAAACTACATTGTTCTAGATAATTTATCTAGAAGAAAGACTGAGTACTTGACAGTAAGTTATTGAGACTGTCTATAGTTACCTTTATAATGGGGCTTTTTCTGCACAAATATTGCTAGTTGAGTGTTTTTACCCTGTATTCCTAGGCCACGTGCCATGTTTCTCCTCTCCTCCAAGTTGTCTTCTTTCCTTTCGATGACCAGGTCTCCAAGGTAGATTGGATTTTGAGGGAGAGGAATAGGAGGAAGAGTTATAAATGTACAAATAGACAACACATCTTGAGGAAAAGATTAACTTTATGTCTATTTGTACTATGAATGATTACAAGAATTACTCATTAACAAATATTTCAAAGAGGTCTTTAGTGTATTGCAGAAATGAATGCTACCGGGAAAGTAATTTTTCTGGTCAAGTACAGCAGCAAGAAAGAGACCACAGGTTCAAAGGATTTACTCATAAGGAAGGAGAACTAGTTCCATTAAGGCTAGATTGATGGGGAGCCAATGTCAGGGTGGAATATTGTTGAACATCTTCCGACACGTAGGATAGTTCAGGAATAACTTTGAGGGAATGCCTGAAGAAGAGACTAGTGGAGAGCCAGAACTGATTTACAGTCTTCTTTTAGAGGTGGTACATGGTCTATGGCATTGGTAAAAAATACTCCTTCAGAATGTTTTGAGGGGAGGGAGAATGCTGGAGTTTATTTATGCTCTTACTCTATGTCAGAAGTTATAGAAAGGCTTAGTAGTGAAGTATTTGTTGCGTAAGGAACAGCAAATTGCCCTTGTAGGAGTGTGTTAGAGAATGCTGGACAATAGGACACTGTAGTATTCAACACAGAAGTCTGCAGTAAGAAAGGCTTTCTAGACCTAAACCCCATTTTTCTTCTGAGAGTTCTCTTTTAATTAGTTGTTTCAACAGGAGTGCGATCAGACTGTTGAACTTAAGTGCTTCTTGGTTCCTTTTTCCCACAGTCAGTGACATATGCTTGGAAAGCGGTTTGGATTGCAAAGGTGGTGTTGATGCTGGCATCTCTCTAAAGACTTATTCCAAAGGTAATGGGGCAAGAGGCACAAGAAATGTGTGAAAACCACTGTTAGATTACCTTCCTCCAGAAAGGTAAAATCTGCATGAAACTGCTGCAGATTCTCAAAAGAAGAACAAGACAGAGGGGAAAAGGTCTATTACTTTAGAGTAGGAACACACACATCATCAAGCGTTTAGGGTGCTTATCGTCAAAGACAATTGCTGACTATTCCAATGAGGAGGACTCAGAGCTCAGATAAGTATCTTCCAATATCAAGGTGAACCACAATGTCTCAGAGCCTAACTGACAAGACAGAGATAGGAAGCAATATCTCTTACATGGTGTAGAAAGATGCAGTAAAATAGCGGTCCTTAAAGCAGAATTGTCCTAGATCAGTCAACCCTTCCTTTGGGTCAAGCATTATAATGTAAAAGTGTATGAATAGAATATGGTGAAGTACACATTTTTGGAGGTGTCCTTGTCTGTCCTTTTTGCTTTGTGACTAAAAATTATATGATGAACATCTGATGGTAGCACAACAGTAGTAATATGGCCTTCTGAAAGGAAACTCTGAAAGGAAAACACTTGTGAGCAGCAGCATAGTTATTTAAGCATTTATGGTGGATTTGGAAACAAAGATCCATTACCCTTAAAGCAAACTGCTTACTTTCCTTATAGCCCCTTTCAATCAAAAGTGAAGTGTTTGGCAATTATGCAGACTTTTGCATAAATCGCAACCCAGGGGAAATACTTCTTTAGAAATGTGGAAGAAAAGGATAGAGAAAAATAGATTGTTTTGGAAAGTTTCTACATTTGACATGAATTTCTTAGATAGATTTTAAACTATATGGCCAAAATTTTCAAAATTGATTTTCAGATATCTGTGGTAAAACGTTTACACTGCTTGCCTGATTTTCAGGAAGAGCTAAATTTGTCTAGTAAATCAAGCCTCTTTGAAATGATACAAGCTGGGGAAACAATCCAATCATTACAAATCCAATAGTTAGAAATTGTATCATGAAAAAATAAAAAGCCTAGTTTTAAAAATAAAAGACTAAAATCCAGAATTTATTTTAAACAATCAACCTAAATATGTTCTCACTTGAATCTTCAGGCTATAATGTTAAATAATATCTATTCCATTCTTGCAATTGCAAGTATAACTTATTTATATTGTGGTGCAGAATAATAGCCTTACTCATGAACAAAAACGTTATTGTATCAAGTAATACATAAATAAGAAACAAACAAATTTGCTAGTCAAAGTGGTTTTCTGTCTAAGACAGGAACAGAAGAAAACTGGTAAGTGATTCAAGAGGAAGACTGCACCAATTAATGTTCTGGAGAGTGTTATTAGTACATTGATGAGCCTAATTGCCTATCAGTTAGGCTGTGTGTGTATAAATATCTATGTGTAGATATGACAGATCATATGTATAAATCTCAGGGAATCAGAAATTGCTATCGCGGAAGTGTGGAAGACTGATTAATGAGGCCAGTTTTAAACTTAAAAATAAACTTTACTGCACATATATATATAAAACAATATACATTGCTAATGGTTAGTTCTTAATAATTATTAATCGCTATTACTACGTATTCAAAGCAGTTACTCCTTAACAGTCATCCTAAATTAGTAACTAATATACAATACAACAGAGCTGATGCCATGTAATTAGCACCGTTGGTTACAGTCCTTGAGAGTCTCAGTCATCAGGGTGATCAGGTTCAAGAACTCTTCAATGAAGGAAGCTAACACTGAAAAGGGTGTCCTTCCTTCCCCCTCTTCCAAGCCCAAATTCAAGATTTTCACCTTTTATAAAATATTGCAGTCTTTAGAGATTTCTTAGCCCTTGCCCTCTGACCCCTGGGACTTTGGGAGATGTGCAGATACTGCTTTCCCAGGCTGCAGCAGGTGCCTTGCCTTGCCTTGCCCACCAGTTGTGGGTTTTTTGTTATCTGCTGCTTCTTTTCTGTGTTATACTTAAAGCAGTCTTCTCCCAGCTCTTAAAGCTGCATCTCTTCAGTGATCAGTAACTGACCACCAGTGAGGTACTTACAGTTCTGGGACCTTTGTTTTCAGCCTGAGCCCATATTTCCAATAACTTTGCTGTCATCCCAGGCTAAAATTCCACATCATAACAAGAGACATCTAGCGCCAAGCTCCAGCTGACCTGCAAGTTCGCATAACAAGTTGATAACAACCCTAATAGGCCAGGACTGACTGTGCCTTACACAGGCAGAGTAAGGATAAGGCTTGAGGTTTGTTTCTGGCAATAGCAAAATAAAAAATATTTTTACTGACCATGAAAATATTTACAGGATATTTCGGGATATTTACCAGACATGCCTGATTAGTGTGATTTTGATAGAATTCAAAGCAAGCTAATATTAATTACATTTGGCTTACTATGCTTCTACTTTTATGAGTGCACATGCTTCGGCCACATAGTAGAGTGGTTTGAATAATGAAAACTAGTAGTGAGAAACCAGTACATATTTACTTAGCATTTTTGGTTTTGTAGGACTTACGAACGGAAGGAGGAAAACCAAAAGTAACAAGACTGACTACTGATATTGAAATAATTACAGTGACAAAAATAGCAGTATTGAAATAATTACAGTGACAATTCAGAGATAAGTACTGCCTTTAATTTACATGTTGCACGACCCACTTTGAACATTGACCAGAGAATAGTAGATGCCTTTTTCAGCGAGGAGCTGCTGATGGGTCCCTTGCTCCACAACCTTGCCGTTCTGGATCACAGCAATCTTGTCAGCGTTTTGGATGGTGGAGAGGCGGTGAGCTATCACAATGCAGGTGCGACCTTCTCTGGCTTTATCCAGCGCTTCCTGGACAATCTGTGCAATGGACAAAACAAAAGGTGAACTATTCTGGCATCTGTTGTGAGATATACCTCAGTTGCCATCTGTGAAGTAAACTGTAATTGACACAGAGGGAAAGGGAAGATCTGTGGCTTTAGCTTCCTGTTTTATAATTAGCCTGTGTTGGCAAGGAGTCAAAACTGTCAGAGCGGATGATGCCATGATAGCTAAAAGGATGAGATGGAACCAGGCTCATTACTGAGACACGTGGCAGGGGAACAAGAGAAAATGGTCATAAAGGGGAGGTTCTGACTGGATATAAGAAATATTTACTGCAGGGATAATTAAGCATTGGAACAGGGACAAAAGACAGCTTATAAATCTCTTTGGAGATTTTCAAGGACCCTACTGGACACAGCACTAAGCTACCTAGTTTGAATTCAGTATTGGCCCTTGTTTGAAAAGGAAGTTTTATTAGAGACCTTCAGAGGTCCCTTCCATGACTGATTAATCATATATGGGAGTTAAGTCAGTAATCTTGGGTCAACTACTGTCACACTTGTTCTTATGATTTTGCAGGGAGTCTCGTGAATCATGTTTTTTTTTTTTAAAGCTAGCACTGGCAGAAAAATACTGATAAGAATCCCTGCTTTCTTTTCTTTATTCTGTATGTTTACTAATACAGAATAAAATAAGAGATTAAAGTTCTGGACCTAACTGGCACATAATTAAGGAAACAAAGAATCCTGGAATTATTCAATGTCATTTTCCCCTCAAACCTTATGTTTTTATGCCTAGAATTGATCAAAACTTAGTCTATAGCATTTGAGCTTTTCAGATCGTAATATTTGTTATAATATTTGCCAATTAATACTAAGTACTTTTGTAGAATCTGTGTTGATTTTCTACAGCTAGACTGTAGTTCTGTTATACCAAGATTGCAGCTTTGGACTTAAAGAAATAAGTGTTCTAGCAATTTTTTTCACTGTATGTTTGCATACTAGCCATGGACATATAGCAAGGACTGGAGACCAATGGGAGAAGCAAGAAAAACTATGAAAGGAAGACTTGGTCTTTTCCCAGAAAAAAAGGTTCTCTGGGATCATCCTCAAACTTTTCAGGTTCTGAAGTTTGTGCCTCCTGATTCAATTTCGATAGCACTTTTCCAATGGAAGCCTGAAGAATTCCAGGCAAAGAAATGCCTTCTTCATTGCTACTTCAATCTGCCTACTGCCATAAAGATTAAAAAAACTTTTTTTTTTTTTCAAGGAGGAGTAAGACCTTTATATATATTAGTAGTATAAATATGTAATTTGCATAAAACATATTTCTGGCTTTGGATTTTAATCTGTGGAAGTGAAAACAATCATTTTACAAAGAAACATGGATTTAGATTCCAGACTCCTGGCTCAAATCAAGTTACCTTTTCACTTTCTGTATCTAAGGCAGACGTAGCTTCATCCAGTAGCAGAATTTGGGGCTGACGTACAAGAGCTCGGGCAATAGCAATACGTTGTTTCTGACCACCAGAAAGCTGAGTTCCCTTGTCTCCTACACGGGTATTGTATTTCTAGAAACAATATATCAAGTTCAGATTATGAATGCAAATCGATTCTGAAGTATATTTAAGCATATTGACCCTGACACCAGCCATCCATAAACTGCGTATTCCATGCCAGTGGCTCTCTGAAAAAAGACGACCAGAATTGCTATCTGCCACAGACCTATAGATCTTTCACTAGGAGACTTAAAGCAACAACACCTCTAAGATTCGAAGGAAACATTATCCTCCATCAGGAGACAAAAACCCAAAGCTCAGTGAAAGTTTATGACAATACTGGGATCAAACCCTGACCTTAAACACTCCAGGCTAGCATCCTAACCAATCAATTAGTCTAACCCGCATTTTTTCATCCTGAAGAAAAAAATAGCAACGTATAAGAGGTATCAGTTCAAATTACATACTATATCTATATATAGACATTGACATTTATACACTATCTATACTACAGTTTCGGGCAGTTATGCTTTTAATTTAGTTACGTGAGTTAGGCAGACCAGTCAGGCCTCCGGACAAACTCATGTGTAGGTCACAATAGTCTTTGAGTTATTATATATTTGGTTGCAAATAGCACCAAAGTTTTATGAGACATCATTATATATCACAAGATCTCTCTACAAAATTGTGGAAAGACCAGATCTTGATGAGTCATTAGAAAATAAACATTATCTGCAAAAATCATGGGCTTTGGCCTCTGTATTTTTTCAAGAAATGCAAAAAGCAGATTAATAGCGTGGAATTAAGATGAATATATACAACGTACAACTAAGATGGCAACCTCCTTGCTTCAGGAAGTTTTAGATACAAGTTGACATAAGTTAGAAACTGATTTGTCAAACCCACAGAAGAAAAATCCATCCAGAACTATTAAGTAACATGATTTCTACCTTAGGAAGTTCATGAGTCACAAATTATGTGAAGGTAGATGAGAATTCCAAGGAAATGTGATTAAATGCTTAGCCTTTTTGAATACTTATTTGTAAATGTGTCTTGCATGATTTTGTGCGTGGCAGACCTTTCATCTGACCCAAGATGCTCATTTTTACATTATTATGTGTTAGTCAGATATACATATATGAAAGACTTTCTTAGTAATTTGTAGGAATACTAGAAATTTAAATTCTGACTAGGTATAACTGGAAGAAATGCAGAAGAAACCTGTCAGTCTAGCAGAGTCTTTTACATGTGCTTAAGATAAATAGGAACTTAAAAAGAAATGTTTAATTCACTTAAAAAACCCCACACCCCACACTTCCAGCTCTCAATAAGATACAATTGTGGATTTTCTTCCCTGATATATTAAATCCCCACCAGACAATGGATTCTCCCAGAGTGAAAATAAGTATGGTAAACATAATTAAGAACAGATAATATTTTAAAATCGGTTTTAGATCTATTTGCGTCTCAGGGAATTATTGTACCCCAGGGAATCATAAATGGACAAAATTTTTCCCTGCCACAGTAGGTCACCTCCAGTTCTGAGAAACAGAGAAAAGGAATAACTTACATCTGGCAGAGACTCAATGAAGGAATGAATGTTGGCTTCTTTTGCTGCATTAACAATTTCCTCATGTGACACCTGCCGACTGTTATCTCCATATGCGATGTTTTCAGCAATAGTGCAGTCAAACAGGATTGGTTCTTGTGAGACGATACCAATCTGAGCTCTCAGCCACTGGATGTTTAATGTCTTTGCATTTTTGCCATCAAAAAGCTAAGAAACCAAAAATTTTAAATTTCAGTCACATGTCTATATATGTATTTGAGACTTACTGTAAATTCATACACAGAATTGTGCAATTGCAGCTCTTTCTTTAGAGATACCATATTGAAAGCTCACATAATCCCTTCCCCTCCTTCTCCTCTATGCTCCAAAATTTTCTAAGGGCTATTATATAAAAGTGAGGACAGTCCCTTCTGCTGCCTCGGTCCCTTTCTTTGCTTCAAGATTTAATCAGGTTTTTGAAGACCTGAAAGGGGAAGACAGAATATGCTGAGGCAATTTCACAGAACTTTGGGTAAAGTTCTTTCATTTCTTTCTTTGGTGGGAAAACCTTCCTCTATTTTGCATGTATATTCCCACTGAAGGAACAGATTGGCAGTAGTATTCCATTAAAATAAAGGAAGAATTGGGTTCCTTCATTCACACACTTCTAAGCCAAGCATCCAATCTTACATTTAATTGTGATGTAATGCCTAACAATAAACAAATTTACTTCTGGATTCCTTAAGATGTCGTTTGCAGCCAGTTTTCTTCATTGGCAACTCAGTCACACCTACTAAATTTGGCTACTGAGTTGCTACCATTGTCTATTAGATAAATGACAAGAGAATTTTTTTTTTTTGATAGATCAGTTTCATAATTATCATATCAACTTGGACACAAACATACCGGGACATTAAGAGAGCTGTTACATTTCCACTAGAATCACTCAGTGCAGTGCTCAGGCTCTGTGTTGAGTGACATGATCAGCTGGGTAACTGAAGAACTGCCCCCTATTATGCATTTTGGATCCACCATACCAAATAGCATAACTTTTAGCCATAGTTTACCAGAGTAGCATAGTGCTCACTGTCGTGAACAGCTGTTCTTCTGACAGTGCTTTTCAGCCTACGCTCCTTTCACTCATTTCACAGTGCAACTGAGCTGGTAAATTAGTCCACTGCTTTTGTGGTTTCTGTGTCAGAGGTCTGTGCTTTTCCCTTCAGTAAACTATTGTTGGTTATTTATGGATACAAGGTCAAAAACATTGGTGATGAAGTTTCCTTTGGTTAAACATACTTTTGGGGCACATATGCTGCTTCTTTCTTCATCAGTTTGCTACACAGGACCTGTATGGGCATTTCCAATCTCAGAAAAATCTTGCCCCTTGCATCTAGGCCTTATTTAAGTATCGCTTTATATTTTGTGAATATCTCTGCATAGACGAGTTCTGAAATCCTTCTTATTCTCACCTCATCCAACACAAAATATGTGGGTTCCTTTTTTAAACAAAATCTCTTAGCATGTTTACATCAAAGAGCAAATGGCAATAAACAATACCATTATGTGAAAAAAATATGTAAAGTTGCTGAATAAGCAGTGTGGGAAACCCTAGATGTATTTCAAACCAAAATTACTAAAAGTATTTACAATCTATCCTTGGTAAGTGGGCATAGTCTGGAAGATGTTTCTGACAAGAAAAGTTCATGATAAAAGTTATTTTTGTCAATGTTCACTGTTTTAGGAAAGAACATAGATAGCAAATTCTATTACTACATTATACAGAAGTAGATATGTATATTTAATAACTTTAAAAGTGTTCTTAACACAAAAACCTCAGGAACTTTGCTCTGAATTCAAAGCCATCATTAGGCTGTGGATCAGGTATATTTTTACCACAAAGATGTTGTTCCATTGATTCATTTTAATGTGAGAAACCAGGGCTTTTCCCATTATATTATTTTATAGCATTTAAATAAGGAACCTTTATGAGCCACTGCTTGTCTTTAACATTAAAAATGTTTAAAAAATAAAATGAGAAATATATATTATACTTTATCACATCACATAAAACGAAATAAGCACACCCTGACTTAACATGTTGACATGTTGTTACAAAAATACTTACCATTTCTCCATCAAGTGGATCATAAAATCTCTCCAGCAGCTGAACAACAGTGCTCTTCCCACAGCCACTGCTACCAACAAGAGCCAGAGTTTGTCCCTTTTCTACTTTCAGATTCAAACCTTGGAGGATTTTGACCTCTGGTCGGTTTGGGTAGTTAAATGCCGCATCTTTGATCATTATGCTCCCCCGAAATGTTTCCTATAATTGAAATAGTATCAGTGTTATATCTTTAAGACAATTTGACAGATGATTCAACCAGAATTGCAGAAGCTTTTTTTTTTTTCCCCACTGTAATCAACAGTTTTGCATTTTCTGGAACTTTAACTCTGTGGTCTGAATCTTTGTGAAGCTATAAAATCAAAGTACGGTACTGAACTAATTTGAAAATGCTCATAATTCTGCTGGTTGAATTCTACACAAGTTGTACCTTAACCAGATTTTCAAAACAAATAACCTTTAGGCAGTGTGGGCAAAAACTGGACTCACAATAGAGAACTTGGTCCATGTTGTGTTTGGATAAAGTGTCAAGAATACATTGAGATAAGGAAGTAATCAGAAGGAGATGAAAAATCAGTTTCAAGGAAGTGAGAAGAATACTGTCCATATTGTCAATAAATAATATTGCCCGGTACACATGGCTTACTTACAGGCTTCTCTCCTTCCTCGCTGTAGCTATCTATTGAGGGTACTCTTTCAAACAGCAGAAACAAGTGGGCTGCTGATATCTTAGCTTTGGCATAGTCTGGAGCAAAAGAACTACTTTGTCCTAATGCCATTGCACCAAATACAACAGCTGAAAACACTCTATAAAAGAAATCAGGAAAAAAAATAAATATCAATAAATAGACAATGAAGAAAAGGAAAATGGAAATGCAGCTGCAGTCAACTTTTTCTTTTACTCGGGGAAAAAAGGGGACTAAATTCACGTGGAACAAGGTAGTAACCAACTATTATTGCTTTACTCACTCATTTATCTCCAGAAATCTGTTTTTATCTTCTTTTAGTGAAGTGAGATAAACAAGCCTTCATCCCAAATTCAATGTTTTTGTTACTTATTAGCACTAATTTCTTTAATTATTAATACTGGTTAACTATACGATGTCTGAACTCAGGCTAGGAGGAAAGTGGTATAGTCATTACTCTAATTCTGTTCTGCTGTTGCTGTGGTTTCCTCTCTATAGTTCAATGATCTCTGTGAGTTAGTGATTCATTTTTAAGGCATCAATGAAAATAACAAATCAAGCCTGTAACAAAGTAACAATAAAGATCTAATTTGTTGTCACAGCTATGCTGGAAAAATTTGAAGAGCTCACAACATCAAATAAAGGTTGAAAACTACACTATTACTGGTTTATGGTGAATGTAGATGTATCTTTACAGGCTACATTACAAAGGTTTAAGAACCTGCTGTCCTTGGCTCTTAATTACTCTCACACAACACAGGATTACTGATCACTGAAAATGGGAATTGACATATGAAACCTCTTAGCCTGTTTTAAGGCAAAGTAAAATAAATTAATTTTTATGAATTTTTATCTTTTCTCTTCAGAGCTATAGAAATTAATCTGATTTATTCTGCATTTGAACAGCCTAGAAGTGCTCGCACAGTTTTAGGTCAGACAATCCCTTCCAAATCTAATTGAACCACTGAAAGTTCACTCCCTGAGCTGGCTAGAGATGTTCAGCTAGCGGTTAGGGTGCAGACACTTTCCAACATCTTCCAGTCAAAATGAGCTGCGTTAACTATCTTTAATAAGCTTGCCAACAAAAAAATTGGTATTATTGGCCTTTCTTAGGTGTTGAGGTCTCTGATATCCATACTGGTAGATCTCATTCTTTTCATACTTATTTCCGTACGCCTGTATTGACCTATTGCCTCTTAAATTAGAAATGATATTTCTTCTGAGTTTATGTATGATCTAGAAGAATGGGACTTCAGTTATGATAGGGGCTCTTAGGTATTATGGTAAATGACTGGATAAACAATGATTATAACCCCAAAATATAATGGGAAGAAGCTAAGGATAAGGTATAATTTCAAAATAATTCCTTTAGTTTTTGTACAGTTTCTGTCCTTAAAAGCTTATAAAGTGCCCTTTGAGACAGATAATTGTACTATTCCTTGTATAATTTCAGATTGCAATGGATACACCTTCTAAGAATACTGCAAATTAGAATCATATTTTACTTGCAGTGCCTATCTAAATTAAACAGAAAATGCTCCACCTGATTATGTGTATGTACAGTACTCTACACACTGTTCTTACATTCATGGTTCATACTTTCATTTCCCACACAAAATTGGTTCATTTAAGTGAACAAGCTTGTTATCAGGATGTCACCTGAAATAATTTAGTTATCCTTCCCTTATAGTGAACAGCATCTACCTTATGGAATCCCGTTCTCCAACTATTTACCATGTATTTTAGAGAAGATTTCAAATTTCAGTGAAAAAAACTGACATAGAAATAACAAAGACAATGATGACCTATTCTTAAAAAGATTTTTACAATAGTATTATGCTTCAATAAACAGGTACAACTATGGGTTTTTTTTTTGTAGAATATACAGAGGACCTCACAGCTACATGGACAATAAGATTGGTGAGAATAAACAAAGCGATGTAAGTAAGATACTGTTTCGACCTCTGGAAACAAATAGAGAAAAGGAAATCCAAAATCAGGCCTACTTGAACAGCTCAGACTCTGTAGTCACCTAGAAAATCCATTTTGTAATATGCTTTCATTACATTTAATTACAGAAGAATTTGCCTGTTTTCTCATAGCTTACCCAATGGATTCATGATATCTCTAAGAGTAAACAAAGACCTTTCTTTGAACTGACAGAAAAAAGATTGCAAAAGAGATACTTACAAAAACACACTTTTATACTCCATGTGTCCATTTACCACGAGATATGCACCAAACCGGAAACAGCCAGCGTAGGTAAAGAACATCATTGCTTGTGAAAGGGCAAAACAAAACCCAAATATATGTGCCTTCTTCACAGAATTTCTGTAAGAAAGAATGCGTATTTTCAGGAAAATGTGCAATCATACTTAAGTCCTAGTATGCAAAAAGCAATTAACTGACTTCAGATGAAACTTTTATGAACGGGAAGTGTACTCATATTTAAACAACACAATCCCTTGTTTCCATTTAGAGTGTGTCGACGAGAAAAGTTAGTTTTGTTTCCAGAATTTAATTTACTTTCAAGAACAGCTTGGAATATGGGTACCGAAAAGGGAGACATCTTAGCTGCTATGTATAATTATTGTATTACCATCTCATAGTTTGAGTGCTAACACACTTTACATTTCAGTCCATGATTACTACTTTGAAGATGTAAATTTTACCACTGCATCACATAAGAGGAAAAAAACAGAGCAGAACTGTTAGCTCACCTTCAGCCAAAGCCAAATTTTTCTGTCATTTTTTCTTGTACTTACAATTTTGTGTTAGCCAAATAACAAAGACATTAAACAGTTCAATATTATACTTTCCAGAATCTATTTCTTTTCAATTTTATCAGTCAAAATTCCTCTTTCAAATAAAATTAAGCCTGCATGTATCATGCAGAAATTAGATTTTGGATGATAAAACTATGCCTATAAGTAAAAGCAAGCCAGAGAGAACATTTTCTGTAACTGTGAATTCTACAAGAAAAAAGAAAGACAATATTTTCATTTTATCAATGCTATTACTACGTCACAACTGCATGGTTCCTTCTGGAAAAAACCCAAATCAAAACAAACAGGACCCAGATTCACAAGCGTGCTTTTTTATTATTATTATTATTATTAAGAGGCTGTTGTGACTTCTCTTTTACATAGCTGATTTGTGCATTAATCCAGTATAACAGAAGGCTTAAGCTCCATTTTTATAAAATAGAAACACTGCCTAATCAGTGGTTTAACATGCACTGAGGCATTAAGTGAAAAACACATGTCCTATCTCTTCCAGACAAATTGACCTATAGGGCAGTAAGTTCTTACTTATAATAGAACAACATTAAGATGAAAGTCTTGGAGCAATCACATCAATGTCAACACTGAGAATGGTTAGCCACTGCCTTGCAAGTTGTGAGATACGGACTCAAAACCTAGCAACCTGAGAAAAAAGCTGAAGTAGTATCTTCTACAACCTGCACTGTGCTCTAACCACTCAATTATTATGGCGGATATATTAGCAGCATGCCTACTTGTCTCCCATCGTATCTGTGTACGTATGCTGTCCTTTCCTTTACTTTTCTCATGGATGTTTGAAAATGAAACATTTCATTCTGGAACAAATAAAACTTTCATTGACAGTATCTTTTTTAGTTTTTTATTTTAAGACTTCTTAATTTTGATTTAGTACAGGCAGATTTATATTCCTTTTTTTTCAGTCACAAACCAACAAGTAATTATTTAAATGTTTTCAATCCTATTCATACTTTCAAAAATGGTGTAATGCAATATTCAATTTACATTAAAAAGTTTTTAATTAAATATCTGAAACAATGCAGGTTGGAGGTTAGATTAGATGATTTCCAAAGCTCACTTAAAACTAACATTTTTCCAAACCAAGAGACATTGCAATAGAAGATAGCAATATTATCACAGAAAACTAATTAAATCAAAGAACAAAAATATTGGCTAATGGTTGCATTTGTTAATAAGAAATATGCAAAATATTTACATTAATTCTGAGGTAATTAAATTATACATTAAATCATTCACACTAACAAAAAAAAAATCAATGTTAGTACAAGTAAATGTTTGTGATTTATTCTATAGTTTAAATACAGATTTATTTTAGCTTAATTATTTCTATTATACCTGTAGGGTACATGCAAATGTTCTCCATACATCAACTCAAATTTTCTTTCTCGGGTCAAACCAACAACAGTTCTAATATTTTCTATGGCTTCTGTGGCAATCTGCAATAGAAACACAAATGTTTTAATAAAAAGTTAAGATTATGTTCCAGTTCACTATTCTAAACCAATAAAAAGAGTCTGCTGGAATATAATTTTATATTTTTATAATTTTTATTAAAATCATGGACCTTTGATATCAAAATGAAACATTTTACATTTTTCTTTTTATGACAGTGAGATTTTCTGATGATTCTCAGAATTTTCTGATAAGACCTCTTTAAC
Organism: Ibidorhyncha struthersii; assembly: GCA_013398815.1. Taxonomy (NCBI): domain Eukaryota; kingdom Metazoa; phylum Chordata; class Aves; order Charadriiformes; family Charadriidae; genus Ibidorhyncha; species Ibidorhyncha struthersii. Next base: position 1,097,823 of record VZSZ01006963.1, on the reverse strand, counting down.
GTCCTCCAAATAAGTAGTGAAAAACCATTAGACAGCAGTGACAATTACGCAGAAGATATTCTATAAGAAAAATGGCTATTCAGCATTCAACTTCCAGTCCATTGAGTCTGGGCTATAATCAGAATGTCCAGGTTTCTTTTGTGCCTAGAGCTTAACTTAGAACTCAGCAGTAAATATTTGATCTGGTCAATAATACCTTCTTTAGGCTTGCAGATTCTTTAGACTTGAGTCATTTGCATACACAAAGGTATCTAGTAACATTTGAAGGCAGTAGATGTATGCCTACATGGGAGCAACTGATTCAAGGCTTTTATGTAGACTGTTAAGCCTATGTAGGTGCCCATAAAGTCTTCCTCAACGACCACACAGTGAGGCTAGGAGCCTGTATGGTCAATTCAGTCCATATGCATGTAGAAGAGGATGATGCTTAGAAATGGCCAACAGCAAACACCTGGAACTATCACATCTCTTTAGCTACTGCAGCCAAAAGGCCAGCCATGTCCTGAGGTACATCAAACACAGCATAGCTAGGCTGTTGGGGGAGGTGATTGTCCAACTCTACACTGCAATGGTGCAGCCCCACCTTAAGTACTGAGTGCAGTTTTGCATGTCTCAATATAAGAAGGACATCAAACTATTAGAGTGTGTTCAGAGGATGTCAACCAAGATGGTGAAAGGTCTCAAGGGCAGGACCTATGTGGACTGGCTGAGGTCACTTGGTTTGTTCAGCTTAGAGAAGAGAAGGGTGAGGGGTGATGTCACCGCAGTCTACAACTTCCTCGAGGGGAAGGGGGAGGTGCTGATCTCTCTCTGGTGACAAGTGATAGCACACGAAGAAATTATATGGAACTTCGTCAGGGGAAGTTCAGATTGGACATTAGAAAAAGGTTCTTCACTGAGAGGGTGGTCACTGGAACAAGTTCCTCAGGGAAGTGGTCATGGCACCAAGCCTGTCAGAGTTCAAGGAGCATCTGGACAATGCTCTTAGTCATATTGTTCAGTTTTAGGTAGGCCTGTGAGGAGCAGGGAGTGGGACTCAATGATCCTTATGGGTCCCTTCCAACTTGAGATATTCTATGATTCTGATTCTATGAACAGAACGAAATTCTATTCTGAAAAGTGATCTTGTATGTTATGTTTTACAGGACACCAGAGTTATGGCAATTCACGATACAGCTCAAATACCTACAGTTTAAAACAAAGAAACAAATAACCTCCATACCCTACTACTTTTACCTAAGTTAAACCACAGACCTGAAAGCATTTTTCTTCATGAACTGTTACCAAGGATTTTTAAACTGTGGTACTGTTATCTTTATTCTAAAATATAGGGATATAATTATCTCATAGCCTCAGTAATCCTTGTGCCACTGTTTGAAAATTTGCATATAATTGACTAACTCATTGATTTGAATGTAATTCACAATGTTAATGATAACAAAGAAATGAAATAGATTTTATCCTTAGTTATATTGTCTCACCAGTACTCAAAGGAGTAGTCTTTTTTTTCGTTAGTAACGTACTTTCAGCAACCCTTTGCAGAAAGCAAATTTTGCAGGCAGAACCCCATTTTCACTGAAGAAAACCAATCTTAAAAAAATTGGTAACTGAATAAAATGCCTGTACTGTAGCGCTTGCTTAGGTGACCTTGAGAGCGGAAACTCATACATTGCTAAGAAAAGAAAGTTTTTTTCTCAAGCTTTGCAAAAAATCACAAGTTTTTTGCAACATCTGCGGTAATTCTTCACAATCTGCTGCATTAAGAAAGTCTCTAGTGCCTATTTCAAGAATTATCAACTTTTTTCTGTTTTATCTTACAACAAAACAATATGAAAGAAATGCACAGCCATTAGAAAGAAGCAGCAGAAGAAATACAGTCAGTTGAAAGGAAAGGAAATGCATCCTTTGGCTTGTACAAAAAAGCCCATGGAAAGATCATTACGCAGAATCCCCTGTGGGCTTGGAGGGACAAAAATGTTTTTCAGCAGCTTTACAGACGTGATGGAACCCATTTAGCGAATAGGAATTACTGGGTGGGGGTTCAGATCCAGATTAAGATACCTGAATTTAGGTATCTAAGCTACCAGTGCAGGTGATGAATACCTATTCAACAGAACTAGAAAGCAATTCAGCTGCCTAGGCACTATGTGCCTACCTAGTCTCTTTCTCCATGACTGCCAACTGGTGTGGGAAAGACTCTTAACCCAGTTGCCCACATACAGGTGGCTTGTGCCATTGGAGATGCTCTAGGAAACTTAAAACATTTGGGTAAGGCATGGCAGATATGACATAGAACATAGAGTAGGCCCATACCCTTCTGAAATGGCATCACCCAGACACTGTGGCATCTCCAATAATTATAAGGGGACATTAGACTGCTAGCACATATGCAGACACATACATTTAAACACCAAATCTGGAGATTAATACCATTCCTTAAGTACACAGCCTTAGATAAATGATTTTCTTCTCAACAACTTTTAAAAACAGTAGGACATATGAAGGGATTTTAGAAAAGTTTTACCTTGAAGAAAGCAATATCGGGGAAGTGATGAAATAGTTGTTCTGTTCCAAAAGGATTTTTGGAATGAAGTGACATTAAATGCCTTCATCTAATTTCTTAAATAAGAGTCTAGCCTTCTTGCTTTTCAGTTCTCATCTTTCTCTTCCACTCAAGAAATAAAGGAACGGCAAACAGACTTAGAAACCAGTGGATATATACATATTATATCTGCAAACATTAATAAGATGAAAGAGAGAAAAAAAAGCAGTAAGAGAGATGACATGCCAAAAAAGGGATGACAAAAGAAAAAAGAGAATGTTGAAATGAAGAGGGTTGCAAAATAAGAAAAATAGAAGTGCTCAGAACAGGAAGGAGAAAAGAACGTGCCTGAATAGTGCTTAGCACATTCTGGGTTTTATCAATTATAAAAATAAATATCATTCAATAACTTAAGTCTTCAGTTATGGTCTGTAGGTCTACTAGTGCAACTACATAGAGTCTGTCTGTCTCTGGAAGTTAAGTATGATATGTTCTGTATTTGGAAGTAATACATCCATCAACAATGCTTTGGTAAACATGACTTTATACATTACACAGAAACAGACAAACTTCTCTAGACTCACCTTTCCTGCAGCCTCCAGCTCTTTTTTATCTTTTTTCGCATGCCCAGCCAACATCTTCATTTCAATCATTCCTGCCACTGCAATGATTGGTACAACAGCTAAAAGTAGCAGGGTCAGCTGCCAGCCATAAATTAATGATATAATAATTCCAGTCCCCAGGTTAGCTATATTTTGGGCAATTAATGCCAGTCTGACACCAGTTGCCTGGAGGAAGAAAAAAGACATTTCTTGCTAAAGTAACTGCATTTTAAATAAGGAAAGTATTTTCACCTATAATATTCCTGGTTCTCAAAGCACCATTTAGAAAGTCTTAACTTAGTTAACTCAGGATTTTCTTACATGATTTTGTAAAAAATTATCTAGATCACATTTAATTCTTTTCTCCCTCTATTCTGATTACTTAAATTTGCACTGCAATTTCTAAATTCTGCTCTTGAAGCTGAACAGACTTTAAACGTATCACATTTACGTTTACAGTTTAACCATTAAAAATCTGTCACATTTTGTAGATCGTGAAGCTAGCTTTATAGGTCATCACACAGAGCCCAGTGAGGAAGAAAATTTTTTACTTATATAGCCAAACGTACTACAGAATTCTTCAGTTCAGAAAGAAACACATAACTTCATGTAGCAGTAAAAATTTACTTAAGCATACATGAATAATTATATTCAGTGCTCTTTAGCCTAATATTAGAGACCCCTGAAAGTCCATAAATTACTCCTGAGAATCTCCAAAGAGTGACAAGGAAAAAGAAGTCTATTGCTACTATGTCTAATTTTTTTCATATGATGAATCTGTATGATCAAAAAAATAATAGGTCATAAACTGAACAAATTCAGATGCATATCTTTAGGTAAATCAGATAGCTCTAAACAGACTTCTTAGATAAAGAGATTGCCAATGAATTTGTTTAGTAATGAAGATCACAACACAGCACAGTAGTAAACTTTAAAAAAGGTTTATTTGGAAATTATTTTGTAAACTTATGTTACCATCATTGTTATAAAACACATCAGTGCATTCTATACCAGTTGTTTTATTGTAAATTTTATTTGTTAAAGTCGACTGTTATTGAACCAGTCAAACCCAAGCTGCAACTTTACTACATACCAAACCAAATATGAAAAAATCCAAAACAAAATTTTACTTACTCCTTTCACTTGTGAGGCATCATTAGCAAGTCTTGTAGTTAATGCTCCAGTGCTATTTTTAGAATTATCAAACCAGCCCATGTCCTACAATAGGAAACATTTTTCTTAGGACCAGTTTTTGAACATTTCATATAAACTGAAAAGTAAAACTGAGGTCTACCTAATATAACTGAGTTCAATGTCAGAAGACTGTGTATGTGGCAGTGCATCAGTTCTGCACATTTAAGTCTAATTCCTTCATTGCACAAACACTGTTTTTAGAAAAAAGTGCATGCTTTTGGATGATATGACGTGTAAACTGTCACTGCTGAGAAGGAAGGAGAACAGCCTGGGGGATTTCCAAAACCAAAATCTGCCCTTCCTCACTGCTGCTGAATCTGCATCTCCATGGAGGAGTTGACTCTTCAGTCACACTCCTTCACAATTGCAAAGCTGTTGGGGGATGAGCTAAGTGTAGAGCATTTTCAAGGTAACATCTCCCAGTTCATGGTTTTGTTTCTCCCAGATTGAAGAGGGTTATTTGGAAGCTATGAGACAAAAAAAAAACAAAACAAAACAAACTGGTCTATCTGATCAAATTCAATTGCTGGGGTCAGGTACATAGTTTATAATTCATTCACAATGTGACCAAATATCTGATTTAAACTTTCATGTGTAATATGCATTGAATAAAGACCTGGTGATGTAGTACAGGCATTTGTGACCTCAAGACTTAATTGTAAGACTGCTCTTTCATTAGGTTTTCAGTGAGGCTGATCTAGAAATCATAGTTTTTCAGACCACAACAACTTTCTGTCTGCATTGTAAAAAGTCATGTTCACATGAAGCAAACTCTGTGTATACATGTAGCTTTATGTGCAAGACATAAAACCCCCGAAATATTATATTGTATATTTGAAAATGCAAAATATTGATCCTGAAATCATGCAAGATTAAGACCAATTTAGATAATTACATTAATTCCCTAGAAACACTGAAATAGTTATATTTTCATTCTCTGAAAACAGCTTTAGATTTAAGTATACAATCTCACTACTGTATTAACAAACAACTATAGATTTGGAAACTCTTTGAAAGAGACCTTCAATAAATAAATAAAAACATATCTGTACATATTACATTTCGAATCAGACATTTGAAGTAAGAGTGACAATGTAAGCTGAATTGCATTGCATTTCTTGAGGGTAGAAAGGGCACCAAGAAAGCAAAGCAGACAAATTAACACATAATGGGATACTGCTGGTGTGCATCAACTTGTCACGCCATAGTAACTCGGCTGTAAATCTAAGTGCTTGGAAGGGGTACATAAAAAGCAATAGTACTTGTATTGATTTAAGACTCTCCCTCTAAGGATATTCTGCTTAACCACATGTAACTAACGAAATTGGTTTCTAGACTGATTTAAAGAAACTTCCCTGTAGACAAGTCATAATATAATAGAATAATGTCGAATACAGTTATTTTATGATATCTATATGATTAATTACTTTTAAAACCCTGGAAATCAAAATATTTATTATCTTTACCTGTCTAAGCATTGCTTTAAATGCCATGAATCGCAGCCTCATTGTAAGAATTTCTCCAGCTTTGCCAAATGTGAAACCCTATTTGAGAAAAGGTACAATGCTTAGCATATTATTACATTTTTTGTGTTTATTCAATAAATACTTTAGATACATTGTCTCTACAATGTCAAAGTACAAAATATTGCAGTCCTGATTGCACAAAACAAATATAAAACCAGGGTTAATATTCATAAATTCTAGTAGGTTCACAGTACAGCCATTCAAATATTATTTCTCAAAAAAATAGAGAGAGCATAGCAATATTTACCAACATTGCTTCACTAGCGTGCTTCAAGGAAAAGATTACTAATCAACCCTTTGACTTTATTTTTATCTGAGTTGACCTAAGTCAGGTTTAAACAAGTGACGTTTAGGCCACTCATTTTAGGTTAAAGATTTCATAAGGCAATCTGGGTTCATTGAGGTCAAACACAAAATTCCCATCAACTGCAATGGAATTAAGAAAGGAATATACGGGTTAAAATTTTGGGAAGATACACTCTTCCTACAATTTAGTATGACTTCAGTGTTTATAATCTAATCAGCTTTGTTTAGCTCACTGCCACCTTTATGTGATTACAAATATTAATTGTTTGAAATCTACATTTGTGAAATTGAATACTCTTAAAACACAAGCCACAAATGGAACTGGACTATGTGATACTAAGAAAAATCATTATGGCATATTCTATTCAGCAAATATTCCTCAGTTAACTTGGATCATTATCTTTGCTGTGCTCCTATACTGTCAGTAAATTTGCACAAATATGTGACAGAAAAAAATCACAAAAGAACATTAGCGAATGGGCACTATATAAAGGGATTATAAGAATACTTTATATTTTTTTCATTGTCACTAGTTTGGGGATGTTATATGTCTTCCCACTCATATTTAAAACATTATCTGAACATTGATAAATTGAGCAAACCTCTCATAGCCATCTACAACTCAGTCTTCTATACCCAAGGCCTTCTTGTATGTATGTGCAACAAGACAATTCTATAAATAACCCAGGAGATTTTTGTAAGAGACTGTTTATGCTGCTGTCCCAAGTGCACTTTATTATTTCACTGTGTAGGCTCATTTAATGGATAAAACTATACAAATATATTCAGATATTATAAAGCAGACTATATGTGAAAATATTTAAATACCAAAGTTTGCACATGTATGATTACTATCTTAAAATAAAATAGGTTTTTTGTAAAAGTTGAGATGGCTATAGACATCAGTGAGAGCAGGGGATGGCGTATTACTGTTCAAACATTGGTATTTAAGCAGCAGGAGCTGAGTATCAGCAGGATGGGTGTTGTTACTTGAGGAACTGGGCTTGGTAATCTTTGGGAGGGGATCACACATGATAAGACTTGAATGGGGAGGCTAAGGCAGGAGGTTCATAGATTTGCAATTACTAACAGATTCCAATAGCAGGGCTTGAGTGTGAGAAGGGAGTGTGGTACACTGTAAAGGCTGGAGGGGATGGCTGTTAGGTGGCAGTGGAAAAAAGAGGGAGAGAATGCAGAGTTTCATGCTGAGGAGTGTTTGACTGCTGAAGAAGAAGGTTAGTTCTGAAATTAAGAGGTCAAAATAGGTTGGAAGGTCTCAAACATATGAGAAGCTCTAGACCAATAAAGATTCAATTTAGCACAAGGCATATCTAGAGCTACAAATGTGGGTTCTGGTTTAAGTTGGAGACACGTATTAAGAAGATGCAAGTTTTTAGTAAATTTCAAATCTGGTTTCTAAAACACGATGAACAATTATAATAAAGCTAAAGTAAAACATACCTGAAAAAAGAAAGTAAAAAAGGAAATGATCCCAAGTACTAAAAACAGCAATGAATATAAGTTGCTCTTTTTTCTTAAAATGTTGTCATCGGTTTCTGAAAAAATCTATAAAATAATATTTAAACCAACATTTTTAAAAATCATCTAATACTCTAAAATACTCCCATATTTCTCAATAACTATGTTTGGTAGTAATTTGCATTCATATAAAATTTGACCATATGTTACATATGATTATAGGTATAATGAGAGAATTTCAGGTTGTAGCAAGATTTTTAGGATTTTGTAAATCTCATATAATTCTTCAGATTTTTGCAATAGTGCTTCATCCACTCCTCAGCTTCATTATACAATGATTGTTTAAGACTTGGTTTTCTTAGAAATAAATTTTGTGGGCTTTATAGGTTTTTTGCGTATTTTATTCAAACTTACCCCTATAATTTCTGAAAAAATGATTGCAAATGCAGGTTGTAAAGCTCCGTTGATAATTGCACATAAAGTTCCAGCTACAAAGTATGGCCATTCAGTTTTGTTCAGCTTCATAATTTTCAGAAATGATGCTGGAGGTAATTCTTCATCCTAAAAAATGAGAATTCTGTTAGGACAAACATGTACGTATTTGGAGAAATATAGAGAAAAAGAGAGATTAATAGTCAATTTCCTACTCCCAAAATCTACTCAGGGGAATTAAAAATGTATACTTTTTAATAACATGTATAATTAACTGATTGTACATCTATTTTTATTATTTTAATACAAGGAAAAAAGAGCTGTTAGAATATATCTACAGCTCTGGTCATCATATTTTAGTTTACATATATAATTTTCATTGATCATTACTCTTGCTATTGGTCAGTGGTGACCGAATTATTCATTCTGGGCATATTGTTGAGTATAATCCATGACTAAATTAATTAAAGTAATTGTACATTAAGCAATTTATAACTGCAAAGTATTTGCTGCAAAGATGAATGCAGTTGTATTTGCTGTATGATTTTTTGGTAAGGTTTGCTGTGAAAGCTCTATGTTGGGCCAAATGGTCTGTTTTGGATCCAAAAATGAATATTCAATGTGTATAGACTATGTCTGTATGGTATGCAAATATATGTAAGTATATTTCTTTTATAGCAAATAGATTTTCAAGAATAAACTCATCCTTGTTATAGATTTTTAAAGTCCCATTTTATTTGTATAATGATTCATGGTAAGAACAACAAAACAAGTTATGAATATTATCAAAGGCTATATAGAATTAGAAAATTCTCATGTTTTTTTCACCCCTATCAAATGCCTCCTTCTTCTTGAACCTTTCTAGAGCAGGAGAATGAATTTAATTTTAACATACTTTGTTGAAAGAAATCAAAGTTCACTAACAGCTTTGCAAAGATACTTACAGGTGAACTAGTTTTGTCATCAGGATCATCATTTTGTGCGCCTGGCTTTTTCATGCTGCTCCGAGTTGATCGTCTTCTCAATCCTTTCCACAATTCTTCCTTCATTTCTTCATATTCTGGTTCGGATTCACTTTTTTTGACACTAAGTGCATTCTCATCTTTTTCTGATGATGGAACTTCAGCTTCTATTGCCTAAAAGAGAGAAGAACACGATGCTAAGATTAATTATACATATATTACTTTGAACTTTCAAAATTATGAGGTAATCAAAGTTAAACTAACGTTGATTGTTTCAGTAGAAAGAGATATGGGGAAAACAATACATAATGCTATAAAGCAGATATGAAAATCTGTGCTATGTTTGAGTAAATCTCTATCTTCAGAACTTGATTCATATATAAGAGTATCCCACCTCTCAAGAAAATACTTACACTAAGTGGAGGGCGGGGGAGTGGAAGTAGCCACTCTCTTTTTATGAATTAACTCTTAACAGAGTTTTAAATTGACTGAAAAGCATTTGCACCCATCTTGGGATCTTTTTGAATGAGTTCTCAGTGGATACACTGTTTATCCATGAAGTGAGAAAAAATTACCCCTCTTTACAGCAGAACGCTTAAAAATTCTTGACTTAAAATGTAATATGCGAGTTCAGGATCGAACAGGTCAAAAAAGAGATTTTAACTGAAAATTCTGAACAGTCTGGAAAATAGCCCTACTTTTGGTGCTAGTTTTGCCAGTCTCTTTGACAGAATAAATAAATAAATGACTACCCATCACTGAGGTATTTAATAGTAACTGGATTCAAAGTTGCCTTCAACTTGGTTTTTTTTTTCCAGAAAGTTTTTATTTTTTACTGCTTTTTGTACCTCTAATAAAAAGAACTTTTTTTGTTTTCTTTCCGTTTTTTATTTTCCATTATTTTTTATTTTTTTTCCATTTTCCTAGTTTTTCCCGTTATCACATTTGCTTGAATAAAAAGTTACTTTGAAGCTAAGGTGACCAAATGAATCCTCATAGTTATTTTATGAAGAAATGTTTTAATTGCCCTAGCTTACTCTTTTCAGTCTGACATACTGAGATAGCAGTTTCAGTTGCTTTAATGGGCGTGGTGGTTATGCAGTAAAACACTAATGACACAGAAGGCTAGTGAAGCTCAGCTATAACTTAACTATCACATGGGACATTGGAATGTAACAAAGTATTCTGTTCTTCACTTAATAATTAATGTCTTTCTGATATTTATATTAATTTCCAATCTCTTTGTTTCTGGCTATGTAACTTTAAAAGTGTACATATTTTTGCACTTAGCGTAGCTGGATTACTTTACTTTTTCTCCTATTCCTCCATATTTTTTTCTTTAGAAAGGAATTCAGTATGAAGGATTAAAATTAAACAGCTTAAAATATGCATGCTCTATTTCTCCCATATCAGCTCCTGTATTGTACATTTTATCATAGGCTAAGAACAAGCAATGGAATAGCAAACTACTGTAGTCAGCTGCTCCACATTAACTGCATAAAAGAAAAATATAAAAATTATCTTTTAAGCTTAAATCCCTAGACGATTAAACATGTACTACCCTGGGTTTAAATAGGTCTGGTTTCGAAACCAGTGGTCTTCCTCTCTCAAATTACTACTCTTCTTTCAAAGTACATATTTTTTTTCTGTTAACAAAATACGCTGCAGAATTCCCCATACTTCTGAGACCATACAATAACTATGGGCATGGCATACAAAAAAGAAAATGAGGCAACAGCTAGCAAGAAAAAAGTACCTGCATGTTCACGAGTTTGTAGTAGATTCCCTTTCTCTCAAGCAATTTAAAATGATTCCCTTGTTCTGTGATAACTCCATCTTCAAATACAGCTATAAGATCTGCATTTCGGACTGTTGACAGTCGATGAGCTACTACAACTGTGGTGCGTCCTTCCCTTGCCTAGAAATAACAATATTTAATATGAGTATTTCTAATTACATTCAAAAATTGCTCATCTTCATATTAGAGTACGACCTAAGGGAAACATTAAAATGGTTCACAGAAAAATGTAACTTAAGAATAAATAACAAAAGAGATTTCAATGAGTACCTTAAAATGGAAATATAATCTTTAGCATGAAAATTAATATTAGAGACAGTCTTTTACTGTGGCACATAAACCCATCAAATTTTGATCACAGACATCTAAAAAAATTATGAATATTTAAAATTTTAGTATGTTACAATATTACAAACCTTAAAATATCAGCAATGCTAAAAGTTTTTATATTTAAGCTCATAGTTGTTCATTTGAATCTTAAAATCTGAGAAGGATAGTTTATACTCAGAAGCATTAGAAAATATTTCACACTGATTTAAAAAATGTCAGTGTTTTAAGCTCTAAGACAGTGCTGACTCAGGTGGCACCAGTGAAAATAAAATTCTCTATAATTTCATGTGAAATACATTTCAGCTACCTACATATCTTTGGATACTAAGCCTATCGCACATAATGTATCAAATGTCACAGCTTGCTGTTTTAATTACCAGGCTGTATTAAAATGATGAAGCAACTTTTAGTTTAAACAATCAAAGTAATGATCCCAAGCAGTGGAATTTTGTTGGAACCTGGATGGTGCTGCTATTCAGTGTTGTGCCTCAAGGGTCCATGCTGGGACCTACGCTATTTAGTATCTTCATTGTTGATATAGAGAAATGGGTTGAGTGCACACTGAGCAGGCTTGCGGATGACAGCAAGCTGAGTGGTGCAGTTAATTCGCTTGAGGGAAGGGATGGCATCCAGAGGGACCTTGACAGGCTTGAGGAGTGGACACATGAGAACCTCACAAAGCTCAATAAGGCCAAGTGCAAGGTCCTGCATCTGTGCCAGGGTAATCCTCAATATCAATACAGGCTGCAGGACGAAGGGATTGAGAGCAGCCCTGAGGAGAAGGACTTGGGAATACTGGTGGATGAAAAATTGGACATGAGCCAACAATTCATGCTTGCAGCCCAGAGGGCCAGTCATATCCTGGGCTGCATCAGAAGAAGCATGGCCAGCAGGTTGAGGGAGGTGATTCTGCCCCTCGACTCTGCTCTTGTGAGACCCCACCTGGAGTACTATGTCCAGCTCTGGAATCACCCGTACAAGAAAGACATGGACCTATAAGAGTGGGTCCAAAGGAGGGCCACAAAAATGATCAGAGGGCTGAAAGACCTCTCCTATGAAGACAGGCTGAGAGAGTTGAGGTTGTTCAGCATGGAATAGTGAAGGTTCTGGGGAGACCTTCTTGTGGCCTTTCAGTATATGAAGGGGGCTTATAAGATAGGTGAAGAGAGACTTTTTACCATGGCCTGTAGAGACAGGAGAAGGGACAATGGTTTTAAACTGAAAGAGAGTAGATTTCAAGTGGATATAAGGAAGAAATTTTTCACAATGAGGGTGGTGAGACACTAGAACAGGTTGCCCAGAGAAGCTGTGGATTCTCCACCATTGGAAGTGTTTGAAGTCAGGTTGGACAGGGCTTTGAGCAACCTAATCTTGTGAAAGATGTCCCTGCCTGTGGCAGAGAGGTTTGACTAGATGATCTTTAAAGGTCTCTTCCAATCCAAACCATTCTATGATTCCCTAGGTCTTCTACAAATGTTTATGAGGATCCAAATTTATAAGATAATGTGACCAAGAAAAGCTAGACAAATAACTTCTCTATTAAATGTATTTCCATTAATAATTCTCCTCAAATTGTCTTTCTCTATCCAAAAGCAGCAGGAAGCATTACAGTACTTCAGCAGAATCCGACTGAGTAAATTCAGAATACCATTTGGGGGTACAGCCCCAGTATGAATACAGAGACTCCTGAGTTGCACGAGGGATCAGCTGTCCCTTAGTGATACAGCATGACACTAAGAACAAAACAAGCACCTAGACATATTCATGTGAACTGAAGCAAATGTTTCCTTGGAATGTTTCTTGCCAAGTTACTGCTACAATCACTTATGACCTGCTGGTAGTGCTTACCTTGGCTGTCAGGCTTCAACACAAGTCAATTGAGTAGGTGCCTGACAACAATATGCATGTCCGTAAGACAAATAATTTCAGGGGATGGTATTTACACCAAGAAAATGTTGATTTAAGTTTAACAGTGCAGAAAATCTAATTCCATCTTCTTACGTGAAACAAGATTCCTCTCTGTAACACCTGCAGGACATCAAAAATTCTCTGCACAGAGAATATGTGCCAAATCCAATTTTACCTTTTGTGTTTTAAGGGTCTCTATTTCTTGCAGCTTGGTCAACAAAAATTAGGCTCCTGCTTACCTGCTTCATTTCAGAACACTACTGACCTTGTCCAGTGCTGCCTGCACAACTGATTCACTCTCAGTATCCAAAGCTGATGTTGCCTCATCAAGCAGAAGAATTTTAGGATTGCGAACCAGAGCTCGGGCAATTGCGATTCTTTGCTTCTGGCCTCCACTCAGCTGTGCCCCTCTTTCTCCAACCACGGTTTCAAACTTCTACAAGACAACCACACATGTTTGCAAAACATTCTGTGGCATAGTTCTTTCACCAAAGAAAGGCAGTGTAAAGAAAAGGCACATCAGTGTTAGGAACCCCGGCAGCATCTTCTCCTTCCTCTAAAGCACTACAGGATAAACACCCACTTGGATATATGTGCTTAATCATTTCTGTCCCTGGATTTCTAATAGTTCTTCAAATGCTCATCAAGTCATGACATAAAGACTTAAAATTAACATTATTCTCAAAAGTTATGAGGAAGGTCTGCATAGCTCTGCATATTCATAGCTCCGGAAAACAGCTTCCTCTATTTACAAGAATCCCTTCTAAGGAACTATTTGGCACAAGAAGCTTTTGGAAAAATTATTTCAGCAGGACAGCTGGTTTGCTTACATTGGGTAGCTTCATGATGAAGTCATAAGCATTTGCTTCCTTGGTAGCTTTTTCAATCTCTTCCATGGTGACGTCCTCACGGCCATAACGAATATTTTCTGCAATGGTAGTAGCAAAGAGCACAGGCTCCTGGTTCACCACACCAATAATCTCCCGCAGATATCTTACATTTAAGGTCTTAATATCCTGCCCATCAATGGTCACCTAAACAAAAGGAAGAAGACAAAAACTGTTTACTAAGTGTTTTGGTCAAGGAACCTCTCTGCCCAAATCTCCCCAAGCCTTTTTAGGGGAGACTTTACCATGTCAATGGAACAAGGGCAGTGAAGCCAGAATTAGGCTTCCAACGACTGTAACACACAGAGCAGTCTTCTCACTTGAGGTATCTTACCATGCCTTCTTTAGGATCGTAAAATCTCTGGATGAGCTGAACAGTTGTACTTTTCCCACAGCCACTGCCACCAACCAGGGCCACTGTCTGGCCACAACTAATCTTGAGGTTCAATCCCTTCAGTATCTGTGCATGTAAGAAAAGCGACCAAAACCATAACCATATGTAAAAATATCAGTGTAAATTTGAAGAAGCTCTAAAAACTACAATAAAATGTCCTTCTTATTTATAGCAGAATCTGGTACAAAATAAAATCTATAAACGTGTGTTTAAATTTTGGGTAACTAATTACTTCAGCTTAATTTTCTTCATATTTACATCACAATTGGTCCAACATCAATCCAAACATCAACACACTTCACAACTACCCAAATCATGAACCAGTTCATACAACAAAATAACAATAATATGATTACTACATATGCTCTACATTGTTTTGGAGGAAAAGTCGTTTTAGTAACCTTGAAGTATCCTTATTTTTTCCCCTTTTGATTGGAATTGCTGGTGGGGCTTCTTTACAACAGTGACATTTCATTGCACAATATATAACATTTTTGTACTAGTTAGCATAAAATACAGCATTTCACGAGCATTGAAGATACAAAGTTTTGCCTTTCTCGGGACTCTTAAAAGGGGTAAATGTAGGTTTTGGTGCCATGTAATTGCTCTTTCATTGCATTTTCAAGAATATAACCCGTATTAGGCTGTGTAGGGGGTCTGGAGAACAGACACACAGTTATCATGCCCATGCTATGTATATTTAATTTAGCCCACCTAGTAAGAAGATACAACAATAGGAAAAAAGGAATAAAGTGGTTTTATTTCTATTTTATACAGACAAAAGGTGTACAGGAGTCTGTACAGCTTTCACTTCTTTGTAAAACTTCTGTGGTTGGAAATTGTGTGTACATTGAAATAGGAACAGGATATTTTTTGCTAGTCCTTCTAGAAGGACTAGGCTACAATGAACTATGCATACCTGAATGTCAGCATTTGCATTGTGGCTAAGTGCATTTTACCATTCTAAATGTACAGTCATGCATCAATACGTTTCAATACTCTCCCAATGTACTTCCCAATACCTTGCAGCCCTGTGTCCTTGTTGCTATCTCTTTCTTCCTAAATTTCTACCCTCAGCAGTATTGCTGCTTCTTCACCCTTAGTACCAATATTTGTGTGCTTTACAAGTGAAATATATATCACTGTTTAGGAACAAGAGGCATAGACAAATCACATCTTTTAGTATGTCTTATTTGGCAATAATATTTTTAGATCAAAACAAGAAGACCAATATAAGTAATAACAATTGAAAATTTATGAAGCAGCCTTATTTAATCTTCTGGTAATAATGCTATAGATCATTTAGTCTATAGACTTTGTATGGAATAACTCAAACAAATCTAATGTAAATAAAGTAGCAAATAGAAGTTGATGGAAAACCTGTGGATTACCACTGATTTCAGTGGATTATTGATCAGAACCTTTTTTCTATACCAAAATAAAATACATAATTAAATCCATTTAGGCTGTTTCAAACAACTTAAAGCAAACAGAGAAGAGAGAGTAAGGACAGCAAATAAATTAGTCTAGTGAGATAGGAAGCAACTTGCAGTCTTCATCCTGCCTGTCAGTTACTTTGCTTCGTTTAATCTTGTTGAAGAGTTAACTTGAAAGTCAGGTAGGTAAATTTTAGGCAGAAATGAAATACCCTCAGTTATTTGACCTCCTCATTTTCCTCTTTAGTATAATTTATGAAGCACTTAGTAAATGTTTTGTGTAGCCTTAACTTCCTATAATTATTATCTCTGAAACCATGGGGGAGAAATCTCTATTGGTATCATACCTGTATAAACTCATAAAATAATCCACTGAGATCAATAGTTTTCATTTATATTGCTATATGAAGAAAAATCACGCACATCCATTTCATTCACTTTCTTGATAGAAGGAAAAAGCCAAAATATTTAACATATTTATGAGTAAAAATGTCTTAAAAAGAAAGCTCTGTGTCTTTCCTTTTGGCCTACTGAAAGGAAGGAAGATCCCTTTATCAAGGTCAGTGATTTTCCTTCAAGGTAGGGAAGAAAATAGTTACATAGTGCAAAGACACTCTTTATGAAAATGTTTTCAAAAATCATTCAAATGTCTTCCACCTCCACTGTACTACGATTCTGTATTTATGACAGTGCTTTAAAAAGCAAATTTTTTTGCTGTCTAGACAGAAAAATACAGATTCTGATCTCTATTCCATATATAACAAGTCCTTGCTGGATCTGCTCTCTTTAACTGGTTTAGATATAATCTTAACAGAGCTGCATTGAAGGTACTTTTGAAACCCACTATCTCGTTATTATTAGTATACAGAAACACGGGTTAGATGCATAAATTAAGATTCTGATAGCAATAAATCTTTACGTTTTATTACATAGCCGCACTGACTACAGCTTCAGACAGAAAAAAAATCAGAAAAATTAACATGTTTAGCTAAAGTGTAAATAATTCTAGCTAAAATCACTGTGATGGGAAGGTAGTTTTATATAAATTAGGTAATCAACTTGGAATTGTTGTATTTTCACTTTTCAACTTTTAACTTTTTTTTTCCTAACAAAAGTTCAACATGTTTAACTGTAATATGTATAAAGTTTTGTTTACAGTACCTCAACATCTGGTCTGGATGGATAATTGAAGTAAACATTTTGGAATTCCACGTTCCCTTTAACGTGGTCTGGTTTGTAACCTGTCTCTGTATAACTGTCGATTTGAGGTTCCTGTGCAAATAAAATAAAATAAAATAAAATAAACAACAAAGAAACAAAAAAAAAACCCTACACCATTATTCTGCAGAGATATTAAATGTAATTTTTAAGTAATTTATGTGAGATTTCTGAAACACTTAGTGTGATGCTTTGCAGCCTCATTACTACATTGATGATCTGCCCATGCAAGAATACCTTAATAATTTTTCCATTTAAGCTTTTGTGTGAATTTAGTACACTGTCTTTAAAACTGTACCCACAGCTAGACATAATTCAAGATTCATTTCACTGCCTGATGATCAACCTGAACAGATTATCTCTAATGAGCTGTTCATACTCTGTTCATTTATAGCTTTGCCCTTTCTGCTGGAACAATTTGTGTGAGAAAGAACCAATTCACTGACCATTAAGCAGAAACAGAGTTCTTAATTATCACTGTATTTGTTTCTATCCAGGGTGAGTCTAGAACTTGAAGCATGTCTTAACAATAATCCAAAACATGCAATTGCATTTCATAGAGCTTCACTAGCTAGTAAAATCAGAGCTTCCCTGATTTCAGGCTCTCTTGGCAACTAAAGTACATATCCAGATTACCAGGTTGTGTTTTATCGATTTGCCAACACTCACACTACTGGGGGTGACACTGATACTTTGAAATCTACGCTCATATACCTACATCTGCTGTAATCACATATCTACACAGCACCATACATGTACTCTGCATGATAAAAACGTTAGAAGATACCTCCAACACCTAGTTATTCAGAGATCCAGTACTTTTACCTTTGAAGCAAGAACTGATAACTCTAGAAGACAAAGAGGAACTGAAAAATAATTAGACATTCAATTTGCTTTTATATTTCTGCTTACTTTACACACTGTTGTTTACTCTTACTCATTTCATATCCATAAATTGTGCCTGTACTTTAAAAAGAAGAGTCTCAGTTTTGAAATGAGATTGAGGGCAAAGATACTCACATTGTCTATGATATTAAAGATTGCATAGGCAGCTCCTCTTGCACTAGCAAATGCCTCTATGCTTGGAGCAGTCTGTCCAATACTGAAAGCTCCAATCAACACAGAGAAAAAGACCTGAAAGGAATGTTTGTGGTGATTTATATCAATTCTTATACAAGCACAGAATTACATTTATTTGTTTACACTAGATATCTTTGGGTTTGGAGTGTCCATGCCTGTTAACATGCTTGGTGTTCAAAGAACCAAGAATTAAAGAAAAAATTAAAGGGTCTCTCTTAAACAGAGAATAACGTTAAGAAAAGGGCTTTTTAAGATGCAGCTGAGAACCGAGTTCCTGCACAACGTGAATGTTGCCAACATATTGAGAAGTGAAAAAGTGACTGAGACCTGCAAAATCTATGCCAAAAAAATGTATAATGACACTTGATGTCTCAGGATTTATTGTATTAATTCATTCTTTAGCAAAAGATTTTCCAAAGACCAGAAAGTATATTGCATCTCTTCCAATAGAACAAAGACAGATATGCAAAGCATTATTATTTTGCTTTCAAAGTGACAGTGAAATAGAAGTATACAAATCCAACTCCCCCATCACAAAGTAATAAAGGGTCCCTCTGCTGGAATGAAAGACAGTGAGTGCAAGCGAGCAAGACAAAACAGAAAAAGAGAAAATATATTATTTTCTCAAAGAAGCATAGTTTATTGTGTTCAGCTAATATCAAAACAAAAGTAATAAAAACACACTGCTCAAACAGAGGTCATAATAAGCGGCACAGTACATCAGAGCAAAGGTCCATCACACCCGTCATCTTTTCTCCAACAGTGGCCATTCACAGACATGATATCAAATAAGGCAACACCCTCTCCTTCACATTATAAAAACACCATTCCAATGTACTGCAACATAGACAGCAGAAATTGCAAATACTTTGAACTGAAAAAATTACACACAAGAGCACGAACCTCACTGAGATGTTCTGTATGCCAGCCTGCCTTTAAAATAATAGGCAGGTTCAAAAGAGCCAATAACACAACCAGAGCCATTTTTCACAAACTTGAGTGATTTATAAATAAAACAGGTAGTTTAAAAAAAGATATAAATATATATATAGTGTCTCTTGGCTGGGTTTCATCATGCTTAACAAAGTTCTTCTTCTTACCATATTTGTTTGATATCTCATTATCTCATACGAAATTAGAATGGTTGCCACATCAAGAGAAGAATTTAAGTTATGACTTACAAGTTATGGTTTTCTTTCTTTGGTTAGCTGGTGACATATTTCCTAGTCACGAGTATATTTTTCTCCCCTTTGATTTCTAAAAATACTGAGAAGTGATTCCAAGCTCTTATGGAGCAAAATATAAAAAAGGTATCAATAACATGATCTGTTTAGACCACACAACCACTAAAAAAAAGCATTTGCTTCTGCATCCTGAAAATATATTCAGACCCACAAATCTGAAAACAAATAGCAACTAGGAAGGACACTGGACTTCAGTTTCTGACTGAACTGTTTTTATATCAGTCTGATTTATGGAAGTCAGAAAAGATGTAGAAACAGTTGAAAACTATATATGTTTTATTCGACTTGATGTAGATCTTGAGATACTATAGAAACAACATGTAGACTTTTGTGGGGAGAGTCTTTCTGTTAAGAAGAAGGGATGCTACTTTGCCAACTTTGGCACATAATTCTTATTAAACTCAAATAACTTCATATATAATATATTCAATAACCAATACACACTTTAATGTATTTTTAGTATTTCTCACTATTATTAGGAATTTACTCATTAATACTTACTGTAAGAACATTGCCAATAGTGTAATCATCAGCTATAACCAAGGTAGTTCCATACCAGAAGGCCAGTGCATATGATGCATATATCAGTAAGAAAGCAGCACCCATAGAAATATTAGATGTAATAGCCTTTTTTATTCCAATCCGTTTAGCATCTTCTAAATTTTTATAGTATCTGGAAGAAAGATAGAACTTTAAAATAGACTCAGACTTGTACCATGGCACACAGCACCAAAAACTCTGCAGATGAGTTAGAAAAAGGACACTCACAAAGTACACGATATATAAAATATATAACCCTAAGATCGTACAAAGGTAAGCCTGGTAGTCAGGCACAGACACTTTAGGTAACTCTAAAAAGGTCAACATCAGTCAACCTGGTATATAGAAAGAAAAGGACATTGCAGTTCAGGGACTGGCATTCAAGTTCCTTAAATAACCTGCAGGTCGGTGAACTTTGATCATGAACCATTCATCACAAGTTTTGAGTTTATAATTGTTAGCTTAAGATAAAAGGTTAAAATATATCACAAGAATGATGTTTTATAGTATAGTGGAAATAGAGATACTGTTTATTAGTACATTCACAACAACTACTGAGTAATCAGATTACCATCATCTCTTCTCCTGGCAGGGTCTTTTTTTTCTCTAAAGCTCTCACTGTGTGATGTTTAAAGTAGTTTGTACACTTTCTAGAGTAGAGACAATATATCTAGAAAAATAACTAACTGTCTTTCAACATGTAGTGAAAATTATAGCCTGTATCAGACAATTTCCCATTACCTAAAAACACAGGAAGCACAAGACTTACCTGCTTTGACAGACTTTCAGCAGCAAAGATACAAGAAAATTTCAAACCATCTGAAGCGAGTACTTTAACATCATCTGATTAAAGCAAACATTGTTCTTACCTTTTAATTTCTTTTTCCTGTCCTCCAAAAGCTATTACAGTACGAACTGCTGCCAGAACTTCCTCTGCAACAGCACCTGCTTTTGCATATGCGGCTTGTTCTTTGTCAGTGAAAGCAGAGAGAACCTAATACAAGATCAAATATTTTGACTTTAAAAAAAAAACAGAATGAGCTCAAGCACTTCATAATGGCTTTTATCACAGTTACTTTCTTCCAATATGAAGCCTTTTGATTATATTATGTATAAGTGCAGAATGTTCAATATCAAAATCCTTAAGTACATTATGAATTCAATCAAATAATTCAACATTACCCAACATTACGCAACAACTAAGGGCTAGATTTTCCACTCTGCTTTCACCCAGTACAGATGAGATGACTACTCATACTGGGCTGGTGTGCTTCTCTGCAGACAGACCCCTTCAACTCATTCTCATCTCTGGCTACTTTAGCTTACATTAATTGGCCATAGTCCATAAAGACTCTTAGCCAGTAGATATATATAGCACATACTTTTCTACTCCTACCTTTTCGTAATATACTTACTCAAGAAAAAGAGGCTTATATAATCTTTGGAATGTAAGGGAGATAAAATACTACAAAAATTTGAAGGCTTCCAAACTACAAATGTAAGCCACCCCAATCCCACGGTAATTGAGTACATCTCTCACCTATATGTGCCTACAATTTCTTACCAAAGCTGTTAACAACTCTGAAAAGAAACTCTGTGTCTGACAACAACGCTCAGTCTAATTTTTTTCACTTATTTTTCAGGAGGTGCAATTATTCCTTTCAACAGAACAAGTACTCATGTGGATGAAGTTTAACAGTTACAGATGTGGATTCTACTTGTATATCTTACTTCTTTTTCTATGTAAAAATATGTTATATTGGCAGAAACAGCTTCAAATCAAACAGGTCTGCCCAATCTATGAAGATTATAATATTCAAACTACATTAAGGTACTCATATACAATTCATCTAAGAGCTTATGTGCACAGATGTTGTCTAAAGCAATTCTAAGCAATACATTCCAACAGTACGAATTACAGCTATGTAGATTTATTTCATTATCTCTCATTAATATAAAACCTGGCACTGAATTTATATTAACCTACCTTTGCCCAGATGGCTGCTGAAAGTCCCAGTACAGGACTGACTGCTAGTATTACAAGGGTTAATTTCCATCCTCTTATGAGACCAACAATGAATCCTGTTACAAATGTTGTTACTGCTTGAACAAGCAATCCAATTTTGTCACCTATTCCTTCATTAATCTTGGAGACATCACTGAAAAACAAATTACATCCAGAGAGGAAGGAACATGTAAAAAGCACAAGAAAACTTCTCAGTTTTGTTACATGGGCATCTGTGTAGAGGACAATCTTTATTGTTCAATTATTTCCAAACAACAGTTTGCTTCAAGATAGAGCACTATATAGTGTGGTCAAGGAAAATTTCGTATTTCCTGTGAAAATTAATGCTATAAGCCTGTTTTTGTCTGAAAAGGTTGAAATTCTATCTACAGTGCAAAGTTACTCTCACTTTCTTAATTCCAAATTTTTGATCTGTTTGGAAACCGTGGGATATCTGGAAAGAAAAGATAAAGCCTTTCATGTAGGCAAAGAGAAAGGAATAGCTTGACTTGCAGTTAAAGATGTTCATGCTGCTGGGGTCAGTCAGCACCTTTGTTTAGTCCCCAGTGTGCACAGAAATGATCTATGTTTTCTTTTCATGGGTGTAATCTCATAGGCTGGACTTTAGTCATCCTCAACTTTCAAGGGAACTTATCAAAATGCTTTTCTGGTATCCTTGGGAAAGTCCAGTATCAGAAGTTCAGTCTCTGAGACTCTCCATGAGAAAACCTGAAAACTTCATTTCACAATTAAATAATTCAATTTAAAAATAAAAATATGAAAATATTGTAACACATACATGCTTAATAAGACAAAATAACATTGGGAAAGGTATAGTATACTTACTCTAGAAGACGAGTGTTAAGTTCTCCGACATCATTTACGTCAAACCATCCAATTTCCTGTCTCATAATCGCATGAAAAAAATTTTCTCTAATTTTTTTTATTTGCCGGCCTGCTGCTAGGGTCCAAAATGATGTTTGCACATAAGCAGCAAGAAGAACACCAGCTGCTATTGCAGAATAGTAGTATGCATATCTGAAAGAAATAAAAAAAATGGCAGGAATCTCTGACATTAGATTTAATTGCCTCGCTAGTCTGTATTTAGCTTGATGCTTACTTCTTCAGTTTCAGACCTGAAACATATAGAGTCTATATGTTTATACTAGAGTTTATATTTCTCTGTAAAACTTGCCAAGTTTCCTATGAGTAGTATTTAATATCAGTTTTCAGATATGCAATAAACTAAACGAAGCTATTGTTAGACAGGAATTTCTTTTTAATTTTGTCAATATAGTATATATTTTCTCATATGATTATTTTAGAACTATATTTCAGATACAGTATCCTTTTCACTTAAATGTGTGATTTTCAAAAACTTCATAACATTTTTGTTTTAACTCATATAAACAAACCTAATCATATATACCTATATTCACACACACACTTAATCATACAACATGCCTGTCTATATAAGTATATATGCATGCATGCTATAAATATTTACCATTTTGAGAATAGAGCATTACTATATACATATCTATTGCAAGAAAATGCCAAAAGGTCAAAAATTCTTTTGCTCTCTATTTTATTCATAACTGATATTTTTCTTTTAAGTTAATTCAGCTTTGTGCCATGAGCAGGTTGTCAAATCAAAACCAAGGAGTGTGTGAACCACAACTGGAACTGAATTTGAATGACAGTTTTAAACTATTCAAACAGAAGCAAATCAGATTTTTTTTCATTCAGAATTGACATCAGAATCAGTTACAGGTGAACCTAAACCAGAACAAAACAAAAAAAATGTATCTGAACTGATTCTGTTCATGACCATGAACATGACCAAAACCAATGGCTAAAAATTTGTGGTGTATATTTCACGTTATTGTAAGACTACTGCATCTATATAAAAGTAAATAACTAGAAAAAAGCTTTAAACCTCTTAGGACTTTCACTCACACGCAGCAAGTTATGCATACTGATTCTTTAGAACTGTAGCATGAAACTTAGCAGAAGCAAATTGCAGAAATCTGTGTGCAAATGCTCTGCTCAAAAAAAGGAGACAATGAAACTTTTCAAATTCATATGGATGAAACTTTTCAAATTTTAATGCAGTCTTTTTTGCGGCTAAGATACCATACAGTTTAGTCAGGGACTTTGGAACTATAGTCATTATGAAATGAACTGTATCTAAACTGTTTAATAAAAATAGGTTAATGCCTAACTGAATGCTGGTTAGTTGAATATTGACCTTGATCATCTTCAGCTCCGTTAAAACTCTACACAGAAACTACCAAACTAAAACCAAGGCCACTGCTTGAACTCAGAATAATTACTTTAGACAATTACTTTATGATGTTACATCACTTCAAAGAATATTTTATGTTTGGACTTTGTTTCATGACAAATTGTATCAAAAGGGATTGATCTCTTTGCCAGATTCCATGCTGATGAAATATATTCTGTAAATTCACTGCTGAAACTTGACAGAATAAATGCTCACTGCATTGTAAAATAATGGCTCTTTTTGTCTTGAGAAATACGTGAGTTTTAGGCAAACTGTTGTTTGAGTATCAAGCACAACCAAGTCTGTGTATACAAAACATGTATAGTTCAGCACTTGAACACACCTGTGTGAGAACTTTGTCCTTGTAAACAGTTTTTATTATTATTTGACCTGCTGGCAGGTGTTCTTAGAGAACAGGGGGTGGGTACCAACAGGTTCTTCTTCAAACCAGTGAACACACTAACTCAATGCTCTGTCTAGAAACTTTAAGAGAATCTATTCCTGTGCCGCTGATAAGTATTACATTCCTCATTCAACAATTTGTTTCTAAAGAGAAACTTGGGCTCCTTTTTATTCATACTTGTATTTTCAGAGTTAATATCTAAAAGACAAGGTGGCATGCATGACATTAATAAAAGACCATCAAACAGACCATCTCTTAGGGTCCTGAGAATAGGCAGTCCTCAACATTTAGATGTTGATGCAGATCTATATTCACATTTACACTTTCTCTGTATCAGCTTGTCTGTTTTCCAGTACTCTGTTCTTTAAGCAGTATTGACTCCTAGACAATAGCCCACTGAGGACAACGGGAGGATTCCTACAGTTTTTAGTTGAGATGATGTGATATGTGTTCAGAGATTAAAAGAATCCCAAACCATTAATCAAAAATAGTTCTGATTGGTTGTTGGTCTAAAAGACTTACAAATGACACATTGATTTACACACTACTCATAAGGGTCAGTAATACCTTGTGTAATTCTAGTACATCCTGCTCTTAAAATACAGGTTAGATATTCTTGATTTGGAAAAAAAAAAAAAGGAAAATATGTTCATTTTAAAACTGTGTAAACTCACCCGTGCACAAATTATTTTGTTCTGCAATTTTGCCTTCAATTTTGCTTTCAAAACACTGGGCACAAGTATATTCTGCTGAAGGTGTGTATGCATTACTTGCATTCATGTCAGAGACTAAGTGACAGAATTGTTGCAGGAGCAAGAAACTCTGTGTGTCCATACTCTCTTAGAAAACATAATTGCCAATTCCCTGCCAGTTCATCCGCATTACATATGAGTTCTTCGTTTGTAAGAAACAGCCTTTTCCTAACTAGTTCTTGCTCATTTATTTTAGGGTAAAGAACTTTTTTTTGGTGTAAACAGATTTTTTTTTTAATTAGAAACTTAACTACTTAATCTAAATGATCTATAAGTTTAAAGTCCAGTTACCAGAAATGATAATGCATTTCAATATAAAACAACAATAGTTGCCAGAGCAAGTGCCTTATCTCTGGAGGGAAGGGATGGCATCCAGAGGGACCTTGACAAGCTTGAGGAGTGGGCACATGTGAATCTCACAAAGTTCAACAAGGCCAAGTGCAAGGTCTTGCACATGAGTCAGGGCAATCCCAAGCACAGATAGAGGCTGGGCAGAGAATGGATTGAGAGCAGCCCTGAGGAGAAGGACTTGGGGGTGTTGGTTGATGAGGAGCTCAACATGAGCCAGCAATGTGTGCTCGCAGCCCAGAAAGCCAACTGCATTCTGGGCTGTATTAAAAGAAATGTGGCCAGCAGGTCGAGAGAGGTGATTCTGTCCCTCGACTCTGCTCTCATGAGACCCCACCTGGAGTACTGCATCCAGCTCTGGGGCCCTCAGACTAGGAAAGACATGGACCTGTTGGAGTGAGTCCAAAGTGGGGCCACAAAGATGACCAGAGGGCTGGAGCACCTCTCCTATGATGACAGGCTGAGAGAGTTGGGGTTGTTCAGCCTGGAAAAGAGAAGGCTCCAGGGAGACCTTATAGCAGCCTTCCAGTACTTAAAGGGGACCTATAGAAAAGGTGGAGAGGGACTCTTTACCAGGGAGTGGAGTGATAGGATGAAGGGTAGCGGTTTTAAACTGGAAGAGGATAAATTTAGATTAGGCATTAGGAATAAATTCTTTAGTCTGAAGGTGGTGAGACACTGGAACAGGCTGCTCAGAGAAACTGTGACTGCCCCGTCCCTGGAAGTGTTCAAGGCCAGGTTGGATGGGGCTTTGAGCAGCCTGGTCTAGTGGAAGGTGTCCCTGCCCATGGCAGGGGGGTTGGAACTAGATGATCTCTAGATGGTCTCTTCCAACTTTAACCATTCTATGATTCTATGATTTCCTCCTCCTTTTCAGAAAAGACAATTGCATTGAAGACCAAATCAGCATTCTTGAGATGTCAGACATTTTTCAATACCTAATGAGCAACAGACTTCTACCTGAAGAAAAGAAGGTGAAGTGGCACAAGAAAATGCACATTAACTTTAGACATCCTGCACAAACCAAGTCCATGGGCAGCAGTTAATAAAGCCCCTTAACAAAACACATTTATTAACAGCTTATTTGCCCTTTTCTTTATGAAGCTTTGTAGCAGAAGCACCTACTGACTATTGTCTTCTGCTATTGCCAGCTCTAGAATGCTAGTTTTAAGGTTGCATATAGTCTAACTCTATGTTTTCTGCAGTCCAGATAATCTAGTTGAACTTGATGTTTTGGCAGCAAAGTAGGTACTATCTGGCAATTTTAATTCTGCTTTTTATCAGTGAACCACCATAGCTCAAGGAATTGATGGATTATAATCAATATAATTTTTTACATAACAACTACTGTTTATAAATTCAGAGGAAGAGAAGGAAGAAGGAAGGAAATGCAGATGGCATTGGGACACAGAGCACCCCTGAAAAGGGTGTGGGATGTGTGAGAGCAAGAGATTACAGGGAAATTGTTGGGAATGGCTGGGGATGTTCAAGAATCCTCCCGGTGCCTCCAGTAATCTCATGTGCAAAGTTTTAGTTACATACATTATTCAATCAACCATGGATTTTATGTTTTTTAAAGTACGCAAAAGATCTGTGGGAGAAGAATGGCTTGACCAGAAATGCGTGTCTATATTACAAAAGAAGAGGAAATATCAATTTATAAATTACCTTGTCATATCTTCTTCCAGCTTGCCAAGATCTAAGGAGGAATTCACTGCGGTAATGTTTTCTTAGAAAGGAAGAAAAGAGTAAGTACCTTTAACAGAGCAAGTTTTAACAAATTTGTTTTCCTGCATGCTGTTAAGCAAATTTGGAGTTGCTACATCTCCTTTTGAATCAAGTTGATTTTAATGAAGAGTGTGACGATTTCAGGCTTCTACCTATTCAAAAACAATGATTATACTAATATAAGGGTAGTCATAACTCCACTGACTACAAAACTACAGTGTAACTTGAGATTCCTGAGTATTCATTAAATGCTGTTTGTTTTTTTCTTTCTGAAAACATAGGGCATTTGTATAATGTCAAAACCTATTAATAGTACAGGCCTAGACATTGACATCAAATCAGTAACTGTAGATAGCTTAACACATCATGAAAACATTGGCTATAATGTTTCTGTTGGCCCTAAAATTTTACTTCCCCTCATGAGAACTTAGTGATAAATGTTTTGAGAAGACTACACCTACAGCATTTTGCATTTGCAACATAAAATCTGATCAATTTATTGTACTTGGGAAGGAGTAAATAATAAATTACTTGTTCTGATAAAGGCAGCATGCCTGTGTTTCTCTCTTATAACAGCATAATAACAGAATAAATGTATGCAGGACAGAAGATAGTGACATTTGTTTATTTCTTCTGTATCACCATAGACACTTATTAAAATGTTTAATAAAACTTTATTAGATAATATTTCAGGAAAAAAGCTGTTCACATGTTTAACATCCAATGTGTGAATTCAGAGGACAATGTAGCATGGTCTAACTGTGAATTGTTATCAAAGTGACAGTATCACTCCTCCCTCTCGTATCCAGCAGTGCATGCCTGCCCTCCTTCATATTTGATTTCATAGTTCTAATTAGCGAATGAGGGTATTCAACAAATTGATCGAAGAGAAAATAAGTACTTTTATTTTCATTAGTAAATTTTCTGTTTGATCTGCTTACTGATCTGAGTCAACTTGTGGACTATAATTGCTAGCCTTGATGCAAGGCGATCAACAGGAACTCATGCTGAGAAGATGGAAAACCAGCCTCTTTCTATTTATCATAGCCACAGTTAAACGTGATTTGTTGAATGAGCATTGTAGTAGATAATTTCAAAAAAATAAAAATGAAGTCTACTAATGCAGAAACTGAGAATTAGGAGCAAAAAAAAAAAAATCCATAGTGTATCTCAATTACAGCAAACACAAGAGCTACTAATTTGCATCATAGTATAGTAGCAAGCTGGGGTTTCTGACATCAATATCTCATGTCAAGACGCTTGAATCTCCCTGGCTGTTCTCCAAATATGAGCCATTGTTCTCTTCATAGCAGATATATTCTTACCTGTAAAATTTGCGTCTCCAAAATTAACAAAGCTATCAGTCATATCACCAAAAATTATCATCGCAACAGGTAGACTGCTTCCATGGGCTATTGCCAGGAGAGTGCCTAGTATCATTAGTAATTTATCCGACCAACTGGAATAGCGAAACTGTGAGTGAGAAGAGAAATTCATTCTAACTGTGGTATTAGAATGCTAACATGTTATGTCTACAAAGGCAAGAAAGTCAAGAAAAAGCTATCAATTGTACACCTAGTATCACAAAACTACACCTTAATCTGAATAGAAATTCAGTTTACGAAACAACTTAAATGTACAGGAATAAATCAGTAATATGAGCACTTCTATACTATAAACTCTCAAAACCAGAGAAGTTTACTGTTTTAATGTATCAATATCTGCACTTGTGTAAGAAAGGCCATATGAAAACAAGGCATAAGAAATTTGCCCTTTTTAAGTTTGCTATTTAAAGTTCAAATTATAAGAAATTTTAATGGCATTGTGATAAATAGGGCAATAATTACTTTTACTGTAAATTCACTATTATGCAGTCAGAAAAACTGTTCCTAATGTACCAAAGACATTACCAAAAGTTACTGTAATTCTAAATACCTCTTGCCATTGAAACTAGTAAAGTTTGAGCTCATCTGTTACAAAATCATTGGCTTTATTCTGTACTATAAAATACTAAGTTTACTGTTGTAAATTGTAGTGGCATGATGTAATTGTACAAGTGCAAGCTGGTATAGAAAAGCTATAGTTTTATTTCTGTTATTTGCCATATCATTGCTGGGCATTATGCACGCCAAACCTACAAAATATAAAACATTTCAGTATTACTAAAACAGGACCTAGGATTTAGTGTGATTAAAAATTAACACATTGCATTGTTTTAAAATACACAGTAAATTAAAAATTTCTGGAATTTAAAGGACTTTTTAGTACACAATTTTTAATTGTCAGTTTCGTCAGTGTCATGGAGTTGCCCTTTACTGCTGACTCAGGTGACTGAATGATTATAGGGCTAATTAGTGTGATTAGTACTTGACACAGGTAATTTAGAGGAAAAGACCACACGTAATCTTAGGTATACAGACACACTTTTCATTGTGTCAAAAGAAATGATGGAACATGGAAATCCCTACCTTTCACAAACAAATATCTAGTACGGGTGGTTTTTAGCATGGTAACTTACTAAGGGAAGACTCCTAAGAATCCGTATCAGTAATAAGACAGCTTAAATGAAACTAAATCCACAAAAAGAACTGCTTGATTGCTATACTATATCCAATATTCTGTAGTATCAAACTATTTGATAAAGACAAGACCACATATGCAGTACTCTTAACATAACTTTAACCATTTTTTGTGTACACTTTGAAATGTGCATGTCTGAATATATATGTACACATATAGAGAATAAATCTTACCAGTGTAAATGGGCTGACCATCTTAGCTTTTTCCACTTTCTTCTTCTTTTCCTTGCTTAAAAGGTATGACAATTTTAGTGCATTTAAAAAACGACATTTCACAGAAATACTAATGCAGTGTATTCATGAAGTTCAATTAAAATACAATGATGAAATAATAGTACAGGAAAAAATTGTGTGTAAAATGAATATGATTTTTTGAGCATTCTTAGAAAGCTTTTCTTTAAAACTCCAAGTATATAAACACCGTCAGCTCCTGACTGCCATAAATTTAAGTCAAGCTCTTCCCAGTTCATCCCTCTCAAGGTTGCAACAACACCAACAATGGCTGGTGGTTCCACTATCTGATCAGGGAAGTTGTGAACTGAAGCAGTATACAGCTTTCAAAATGGGAAAGAGGAAGATAACATATTAAATCAGATTTTTGCACATGGGGATGTGGAATAAATAAAATTTTCAAAGTATATAAAATATTGATTCTCTGCAACACTAAATATTTTAACATAATTTTTAGCTGATGACATAATTGTATCCAAAATGTCCATTCTGGCATCATATCTATCATATTTTAGAACTGTTTTTCAATAAACTGTAGTCAATACTGTGGACATTTAGTCCTTAAAAGAAAAAGATAAAAGGTCCTTCTTCACCAAGTGAATGTGTCAATCAGTGCTACTTTCAAGTTGATACAATGCTTTCTGTTATTAGGCTTTCCTGATAAAATAAAGTAAAATAAAATAAAAAATGAAATTAAATAAAATATAAAATTAAATCTAAAATAAGATAATGTAATCTTCTAAGCTTCAATACAGAACATGTTGTCAATGTTTCAGAATAGAATACTTACTGTTTGCCTTCAGATTCATGACCCTGGCTGGATGCAGTGATCTCACGACTATTTCCATCTGCAGTATGCTTCTGCTTGTTTTCATCTTCAGAACGCATTTTAAATTTATTTAAGATAGCTCCCTATAAAACAGTATTTGACTGAGAACTATACAACTATTAAGCCAAGGACAGTAATCTTAATGAGCATTTGTTTGAAAGAAAAATAACAAAAAAAAAAGTAACAAACAAGCATAAACATGTTAAAACAAGTCCAGATGTTTGGAGTTTGCTTACAAACATCTACATTTTGTATTTGTACCCATTTGATAACAGTGGGTCCTTCATTTAATTTCATTTTAATAAGCATTATATTTTCTCCAGTTCAGCACAGATATACAAAATAAATGAGTAAGTAGTTGTTTATTTAAAAGAATACACAGTTATTTGGAATTTTCCCAATTTTAATTATCATTCAATTTTACAAAATATCTCTGATTTAAAAAAAAAAAAAAATTATTGACTTACCGTGAATGTTGTTCTTGGTTTGCGTCTAGTTCTCTGAAAGATTATTCAAAAATCAGCAGACTTAATACGGTTAAGGACATGCAGCATGATTGGACTTCGCTCTTCTTATGTAAAACAGAGATGATGAACAGCTTTCTCTTTTTTTTTCCCCACTCCTGTTGCCTCGCCTACTTTAGAGAGTAAAGTGTATACACTTTGGACTCTGCCTCCCTTTTCCTAAAGGGACTATATAGCAAACAAAGGCCTTAAATAAATGTTTATTTCATTGTCACCTCGGAAAACAAGCCTGAATAGACTGTTTTTCCACTAGAAAAAGTTCCCCTTATCTACTACTGACTTAATTATACCCCTTAAAACTCCCAGGAATCCCTCTTTACCTTATTAGAGATGGTGCTGAATGCTCCAAGTAACTGTTACACTTAAGGATGAATCCATTCTTGAACACACAGTGAGAATGAAACCAAATAACACAAAAGGAGTGTTTTACTCTTTTGCCTTCTTCTTAGTCTAATCCAGAAAAACATGACCCATCTAGCCTGAAAGAAAACAGGATTTTACTACAGTGCATATTGTTTCTCATGTGAGTAACTGCAGAACAGCAAGAGGCGTTTCAGACTCAGTTTAGAAATGGTTTGGAAGTAGCTATGGTCATCAGAAATCTGCTCGGTTAGTACCCTTCTGATTTTTGAATGCATGTTCAGATTCTAAACTGTTTGAAATTGACCGTTTATTTTATTGTGAAATGTATTGGTTACATTAATCATTATCTGTAGGCATTACTTCAGTTAAAATAGTAAATATTTAAAAGAAATTGTACGTCTTAACTGTCATTTCAATGTATATAGTAAGCTAGGTATCTTCAACACCTTTACAGAAGTAAAATTTATGAAAAGTTAAATAAAAATCCTTGTCCTAGAAGACAAGTAGATTTATATGAATTCCTCTATGGTCTCCTATCACTTTACTCAAACAAAACTTAATCTGATAACTAACCAGAAGAGATAATTTTTGTTCCTTTTAGTCATGCTTACCTGTATTCTCAAAATTTTGATAAAACTGAGTGCTTTACAATGTTTTTGAATAAAAAAAGTCTTATCAGAGGATTACTTTGGAAAGGGTAGTTTACAATTGTCAGTCAAGCAAAATATAAAGGATTAGTAAATATAAGTATTATCTGTTTATGAAAAGTCACCCTGAGATATTTGTATAGACTTCTATCCACAGCAGTTAATGGTAATACTTCTGGGTTTTAACTTGTGTGCCTAAGTGCTTTGCTGGACTAGATCTTAATGGACTGGCTCAATTTCAGGTAAAGTCTGTTTGTCAATTTATTTCAGTGGGAACTGAATAAAGTTGAATGAGACACTCTAGAGAAAAGACAATTAATTTAAACAAAAGAAACAGTATATGCAGGTCTTTCACAATGGTTTCAGCTTAAAGGGAAAATGGACAAAACTACAAGATCTGTCACAATGTTCTGTTATCTCATTGCAATGTCTTAATGTTATTGCAGTACAATCATGATAATAAAGTGAAACAGAAATAAGTCAGAATAGCAGTTTGTACTAGAGTTTCTATTGCCTGCATACAGTAGTGCAAAGAAAATGAGACTGTTTTACAGCCGGTCTTATCATACTACAGCTGAACCAACTAAAATGATATTCAAAAAGTGGGAAAATTGGGACAGTACAGTATTTTACATCTACTTAGTAAGCTACAAAACTCTGTTATTTCTCTATAGCTTCTGTACTTTGACTTTTCAGTGACATAGCTTCACAGTTGCACACAATTTGAAGCCAGAAAAAGATCACTAAATCTTTCTTCTAATCTCTTGTATCTGATCGTTTGCTATAAATCATTACAGATATTTCCATTTTAAAACTGATAATTTGAGATAGACTACATAATTTCACTCTGAAGAGATTAAATTTTTGTCATAAACTAACAACAGAAGAATTTGAGGCACCACCACTGCACATTACCTGCACATGACTATATAAAAAACATGTAGGTGAACATAGTAGCTGATTCACAACCCAAGATGTACAAAAAGATCCCAAACCAATGTAGATACCAGTCAATCTAACCTGAGGAGAAAAACTTTCTCATCCAAAGTCTGACAACCACTTATGCCTTAAATATATAACAGTATTCAAAACACCAGGTTTTGAAAAATACTGTCTTCCCTCAGATCAGTTATTTGGTTAAATCAATAGCTTCTCCCCAGCTTTAGAAGCGTAACCAGTTGAAACTTCACCACAAAACATGAGCACCCTATTTTTCAAATGCCGCCTTCTGCCATTCCAGAAGCTGACTTATGATCAGTTTGTTCATAAAATATTAAGACATTTTCACATATAGGAGAGGGTTGGATAAGTAAATGTAGATAAATATATGCACTGAAACAGTCTGGAATAATTAATAGCAAGTTACAATATAGGATGATCTGTGTTGCCTAACTTGAACTGCAGTCCAAAAATTATGTTATAATCATGCAAAACACAACTTAAACACTTTTGTGAAGAACAGAGCTATACTGACAAGATGAGTGAATGGTCTGTAAGAGCATCCTTAGAGAAAGATTTAAGGTTTCTCATAGTTTATTGTTACAGTACAATCTCTCATTGCAGTGAGTGCTCGAGAGAGGATACAGACCATACATTTACATCAAGTTGGAGAAGGAAATTAATTGTGCCTTAGTGTACAGCATTACAATCTCTCCAGAATATTTCAAGGGACCTAATGGTCACCTTTCAGAAACGCAATAAGTTCTTATGCTCAAAATTCTAAAAAAGATGTGTGAATATAAGCCAGGAGCCATAAAACAACATCAGGTAAAAGGAAATTGGCTTCTACCTTAATAAAGAGAGGGTTGAGTAAACCTTATGAATATTTATAAGTATTTTCACATAGGAAAGATATCTGACAATGAAGGTCCTCATAGAAGTAACAATATCCAAGAGGTATTTTCTGTCTTGAACTAAACAATTTCCATGAAGGGAAGTGGAGCATAGAAGCAGATAGCCAATAGGTGCAATGAACTTGTGAGCAACTACAATTTTTTAAGTGAAACTTGGTGTTTTCCTCTCTTTAATTTAGACAAGGTCAACTCTCCTGATCCTGAGTCACTTTCCAGAATTTTCACCTTTCTAAAATCTCTTAAAATATATAACTCAACATAGTTATGACACATAAATCAATAGAGGTAGCTCTTTGAGATGCATTTGTCATTATCTTCATAGAGTCCCACTGATCCACTGTGGGATAGGGCTGAGATGGATATGTAGCAGAGTTTTGGACAATCCAGGTGGACAAACCTCATCAGCCATTTTTTACTTGCTTGCTCAACAAGGGATTTGAATTGTCCAACCATTCCCATATCAGCAGATCCCCGCTTCTTCTGATAACAGGATAAGAAAATGGTTTGGGAGTGAATTTTTAAGAGTTTATGAGCCTTAAATAACTCAAAGGTCATAGACTGGTCATCTCTGTTTAAATCCATCTTCTGTGGGAAATTTTGTGACTAGTAAGTAGGAGAAAAAGAAAGGTTTTCTTTCTTCTTGGACTTTTGACTGTACAGGACAGTCCACTTTCAAGATGTTCAGAACATCTTTACTTCGCATTAAGTCAATGTCCATTTGATACAGACAATGTCTGTACAAGGTTTCATGCTTCAGCCTACAGAATTAAAGAGAAATCTCCCTTGATGACATCAAAG
Source organism: Ibidorhyncha struthersii (assembly GCA_013398815.1). Classification (NCBI taxonomy): domain Eukaryota; kingdom Metazoa; phylum Chordata; class Aves; order Charadriiformes; family Charadriidae; genus Ibidorhyncha; species Ibidorhyncha struthersii. The sequence goes on along the minus strand of VZSZ01006963.1, from coordinate 1,062,598 downwards.
ATTGGTTAAAGCTGGGGGTAAGATACTGATTTAACCAACTCACATTGACAGAATCTCAGCCCACGAATCACACATTGGTTCCATGTTTTGTTTCTTTTTATTGACACAGGCCAGCAAAGGGAATGACCAACGGATACATGATATCAGAATAAACAACTAACACAGAAACTTTAATCTGACATTGTGAAACGATGGTATGATGCCTTCCAATTTTTTTTAACAATATCAATAAAACCTAACCATTTTTTTAAGCTTATCAATTAAAATAGCAAGCAGGACAAGAAACTGAAGCAAATACTTTAAAGTCTCTATATATTATAACCAGAGGAAAGGACACACACTATTTTTTTCTTTTATTTACTTTGAAGATGGAGAGTTGGATCTTCCAATAAGGTCCAGGTAAGCAAAATGGTGGAAAGGGTCCCAGGAATCGTGCAATGATTCCTCAATTAAATTCAGCCCTAGCATAAGTTAGAACAACCTCTGATTTATGGTACTCTGGGAATTCCTGTTCCATTTTAGCAGCCTCTTTCCTATTAATCAGTGCTGGAAAAGAATTCTACTTTGCACAGGAAATTTGCCAACTTGGCCACCATTCTATCAACAAGAATTGTCCTATATGAAGCGAATTATCATACAGTCAGAAAAATGACAAACTGGTGTTCCTTGAACTCTGCTGTAAGCTCAGCCTCAAGATACCATCTATAGGAAGTGCTAGACATCTTGCTTGTCCTGGACAAAGCATGAGGCCAAATTAAATTATTGTAAGCATCAAGCTTCTATTTGTGTTTAAAAAGAAAGTCTGCTCTGAAAAGTGTTTTAATGATATTGCAAAGCCCCACTTTTATTGTCTGGTAATTTGATTTGGAGTTGATTATTTATTCTAGTAAGGGGGGCTGCCACAAACTAAAGTAACGTCACTAGCTTCCTATTAGTAATGTGTTTTCAGCTTTGCAAACTTAGTCTTATTTCTGAAAGCTTCAAGTTTTTTTTTGGCTTATACTTAACCAACAACAGAAAACTCAGACAAACCTACAGCTCACTTTGGGAGATATTTCTTCTATATGGAAAACAACTTTCGCGGTGTTCATTTATCACTGAAGTTATTAAATATGACTCAATGATACAGCGGGTCCAGAGGAGGGCCACGAAGGTGATCAGAGGGTTAGAGTATGTCTCCTATGAAGAGAGGCTGAAAGACTTGGGGTTGTTCAGCCTAGAGAAGAGAAGGCTCTGGGGAGACCTTATAGCAGCCTTCCAGTACTGAAAGTCGCCTACAAGAAAGCTGGACAGGGAATTTTTACAAGGGCGTGTAGCGATAGGACAAGGGGTAATAGCTTCAAACTGGAAGAGGGGAGATTTAGATTAGATATCAGGAAGAAATTCTTTACAATGAAGGTGGTGAGACACTGGAACAGGTTGCCCAGAGAAGCTGTGGATGCCCCATCCCTGGAAGTGTTGAAGGCCAGGTTGGATGGGGCTTTGAGCAGCCTGGTTTAGTGGAAGGTGTCCCTGCCTGTGGCAGAGGGGTTGGAACTAGGTGATCTTTAAGGTCCCTTCCAACCTAAACCATTCTATAAGTCTATAATTAATGTGTAAGGAGATAATAATTTTTCATAATCACTACTTGCAGTATAGTTGCATTTAAAATGGGATTCTTACTACAGTTAGAAAAACACATTTAATTGGCGTGGTATTTACATTTGTTTTAGATTTAGTAAGATTTCTTAAACTATTTAAAGCAGGATTAAAAATACCATCCTTCTAGAGCATGAGCAGATGTTTTCCCCCTCTAGAAAAACAGATGGCTTCTGAATCTGGAAAAACAAGACATATTCATTTAAAGAAATATAGTATAGAACATTAGGGATACAAAGTGGTCAGGACTACTTCACAGTTTACTGTATTTAATATGCTATATGAAAAATGATGGAAAAACAATCAAGTGACTTTTTGTGCAGGTGGAAAACATTTTTCCCTGCTGAAGTTGAATAAAGCATATATTATTACAGACATATCCAATTTTTTTTTCTCCAATAATTTTTCTAGCCAATGATACTCCTGGTAACATTGCAACCGTACAAGTAATCAAGGCTCTTGAATGAACTTTTATCCTTCCCTCACTGAATCACTTTGATTGGACACCTGTTGCCGGTGCACAAAGGGCCTTTGTAAGTTGAATATACACAACTTAAAAGCCTTCAGCAGTTACTGATTAGTTACTACACAGAGAAGATAACTTGAATTAATGAAATACTAAACTGAGTGTTAGTATGCTCAGTGCACTAAATAAGAAACAGAAAAAGTCTTTGCTGGCCAGGAAGCTCTCAGTAAGGTGGGGTAGGGCTGGTTTCTACTGCCCCTGGAATGGATCCTCAGTGTGACTGAATTGCTGTCTTCCAAAACCCTGCTTTTCCCTTAGGATTTTATTCCTTTTCATGATGATGTTTTTTCTCTTGAATCCTTGAACTGCTGCCTAGCTCCATCTCAAGAGTCTTACCTCTGTCTGCAGTTCTACCTCTCTTAACTTGCAGAATTCCCTTCTATCAAGTTTTTTGGAGTTCTTGCTCAGAATTTAGCAATTTCCTCATAAGTCTAAGAGAGGGTTACACAGCTGTGCCATGGATCACAGGCAGCTGAACTTCTGAGGAGGAGGAGAAGGAGTTTACAAATTCAAGTAATTACATATTAAATATATAAAAGTATTAATATTATATCTTATACAGAAATCAAAACTATTCATATTGACTTATTCCTTTCTATGATACTATTTAAAAATGTATTTTATAAATACTTGCATTCTGTTCCATACAATTCGTGGAATGTCTAGATTACGCAGGAAATTATAAGAATAAAAACCTGGTGTTCAGCTTCTGGTTATTAATACTGAATTTCAAAGTTTTATTTATTTCTTTATTCTACAGTTACAGTTCATCATATTCCTTACAAATCACAAAAATGAGTGGAAGAGACCTCAGAAGATCATCCCATCCATCCTCATTCCTCCAGATCAGATTAGCTATTCCATCAGGCATTCTTGACAGATGTTTGAGTTCTGTCACTCCATTGGTAGTTTCCAAAAACAAAGATGGAGACTTTCAGGCCATCCGAACTGTTAGGAAGTTTTTCTGATGTCTAACCTGAACTGTCCTTGATATACGTTAAACCTGTTACCCCTTTCCTATACACAGCAAATATGAAGAACAACTTCTTCCATCCCCCTTTGCAGTACTTTTGAAATTTTAATACTTCTTTCACAAGTGCTGTCTGTCCTTTCCAAACAAACAAAAAAACCCACCTGTTCCTATAACCCTTCTGAATCAAGTTTGTGCTATTGATCTTTGACATTACTATCCTCTGGACTCAAACTATTTCACTGTTTGTTTGTTTTTGAGGAAAGTAGCCTCAAACTGAGGTTTATTTAAAAAATAGGTAAATATTTTTAATTTCTATAACTAATTTGACTTTCTTGTGTTGTAGCAGTATGGAAGAATACCTACTTATTTTACTTAATCTTGTATATTGGATTTTGTCACTGTAGTGAAACGACTGAAAATAGCTACTTCATTCAGTTAATCTCATAAGAGATTGATTATGGCACTATAACCATGTTCTGCATGTTAGTCTTTGACCAGAGTCAAATCGCTTTGTTTCTTTCTGAGGTTTACTGTAAAACAAATGATTGTATACTGTAAGGTAAATGTGGTACAGGCAACTTTATTCAGTGAAGACACACACTTGTTCACAAGCTTCAAACCTTTTACATAGCCATACCCATAGACGCTAGAGGTAATGCTTCCTCTTACCAACCACTTCTGCTTCCAAAAACATACTGCCACATGCCACAGTTCTGTCTGCTTTACCTGCCCCAATGCCAACACGTTCCTGACAACAATCCAGGTAGATCCACCAGGAAGATTCTAGTTATGATATCAAGATGTGCCTGCATGTGATCACTTTGCAAGAAATAGGTTCTAAAGAGACTGAAGGAATTAACTCACCATGCCGGACTTCCGCAATTACATCATCAGATTTCTGTATGTTGTGGCCAACTACATTATGACTATAGCTACTGAAGAGGCAATTACCTGTAATCATTCTATTGACCCAGACTAGATGCTCTACTGTCTCATTAATTTATGTGTATCTTCTCTTAACTCCCAATTTCCCCCATTTTATAAGGGTTCATTAATCTTAATTTCCACAAATTCATTTCCTAAAGTCCTATCCAATGGCTAATCAGAGCTCCTTATCTTTCCCAATGCTTCCAGGTACAAGCTCCTGGTTTGCTTGCAGTTCTGAGCCATCTTTAGTCCAGGAGCTCTCAACAGCTGAAGCTGGTGGCCGAGAGGACGGAAAAAGAGATCAGAAAGAAGCAAGCACATTTACATTGATCCCAAGCAAGATACATCTAAGCTTACTCACTACAACTGCTAGTCTCCCTGTGGACTGGTTGTTTACCAGGTATCATTTCCATTTTCTGCTTCCAGTTCCTGGGTACAAGATATGTTTTTACACAGTGTTAATCAGCTACCGATAAATATACAATAGCTAATGTTTCTTAGGAATAAAGGAATTTTCCTTCTTTTAGAATAATTTGTTTGATTCCTTTGGGGGGG
>VZSZ01006963.1:1043417-1057951 GCA_013398815.1 Ibidorhyncha struthersii | reverse complement strand
GGAAGAGGAGTGTGGCTTGTATCTGATACAGAAAAAAGTTTTCTTCACAGAGACCCAGAAATACCAGATTCATAACTTATTCTGGTTTCTAGTCTCCAAGAATTACGATAAATCTATTATCACACTACCAAACAGACCAACTCTTTTACAAGCCACAGGGTCTCAAGTCACTAGCGAGCACAACTCAAGTTGCCTCATCATTGGCCAAACATCACTCAGAGACAGACAGCTGCACAGCACTTAGATGTCAGATTTTGATAGCTGATCTGCTTTATCCTATACATTTTGTGCTTTTTAAAGCATAGAAAAGTTGTCTTCCCAAGTCAGTAAAACACTCTCTCTCATTCACAACTCTGCTATGTAAAAATCTAAATGAGTGCCAGTCCTATAAAAACTACTAAAAACCATTTCTTAACTGTCTTACCTTCACAGCAACTACTTCATATATTAAGCAGCCACCATAGTTTAGAGTAGTACAGCGCTTGATATAACTTCATTAATATCTATACTACAATAATATTTTTACTTCAATGTATACCAGTATTCTAAACTAAAACTAATTTTCCACCCATTCAAAATACCATTTTTCTCTGTTCTTTCTTTTCAGTCGAAACTCACTCCAGATCTGACAAGCTAGCAGATCATAAGATCACTAAATTGTATTCTGATTCCAACAAGGTTTATTGCTCTATGGCCAAATACTATCTGTATCAAGGGCAAAACAACCTTTTCCCATACATTTCCCACCAAAACTTGAACTTGTTAGACTCCTGCCTTGCAAATCCCAACTTCATCTTTTTTCTTGTTTATTTCTTCCTCATTTCTAAGCTAACTTTGTATAAAAGTGACATACCATATTCAACAGCAACATGATCAATGAAATTTAGGAAGGGCTAAGCCCAGCCAAACTCATAGTGTTAGTAAACAGAGCCCTTCCTGCTCAATAAACAGCAGAAAGAACCAATACAAAGTATTTAACTAATTAGCAAGCCTCAGGAGTCCTCCCCAATGCTTTCTCCCCTTCCCTGCATGGACTGTGAAATCATAACATGATTTCTTGTCTACTTCCGAGGCAGAATGGGAGATGAAGGCTGTAGCTCAGAGCCAGAAGGACTAGGGGGTGGCTCCACAAAAAGTTGATGTTCAAAGGGACTCTTGAATCACAAGGCTTAGGACAGTGTTCCAGCGCCATCAGAGATAATTGAAGGAACACAGTGACCTGTGCTCATATTCCAATTTCCTTACCCTTTGCACTCTAGACTTCTCCTCTATGACTCAGCCCTGAGTCACTACCTCTGCCCAGTTGGAATTCTGCTTGCACACAATGACAAATGACCTTATACAAGGGTCACGACACTAAATGTAATTCCTTGATTTCATTTTATAGTCAGCAACAAATAATAAATGATTAACAGCTCATCCTGACTGAATGAAGTGTTCAGAGCAGCCCTGCTTTCCATGTTACCACTCACTAAGAGCAAGTGGTTTTGTCAGTATGGAATAATGTTCAAGGAAGCAACTCTCATAAGCTCATTTGAGCACTTAGTCAAGCTAAGATACCTGCCACTGTAAGAAAAGGCCTATATCCCTTGAATTCAGTGTCTGCACATGGAACGCTAGGAATGTGTAAAAACTAGAGATCCTAAGGCCCATGTCCTAAGGATCCACAGGTTCCCTCTGTGGGCAAGGTATGCTTATTAAATACCACAGGGATTCCTCGAAGGGAGCATTCTCTGGGGTTCCTTGTATAGTCAATACTGTGAAGCAGAATCGAATTTAGGAAATGGATCCGTTTTAAACTGCCTCTGGTGAATATCTTGGGACTTAGTGGCATGCAAACAAAGTTTTTTAACCACTAGAGGAAATGATCTGGTAGTGATTCCATGTCATGGGCCATTTGCAGAAGACATCATAGCATTTTCCATGGTGTCTGGGGACAGATATATTGCTGGGTTATCCAACATCCTAGAGACAGATGATTTCTCCAGTGATCATGGCTTGCAATCAGTTCATGAAGAGGTCCATTGAGTTGGCAGTTATAAGCTGGTGTGACCAGAACAAGGCCAAGTTCTAAACCCAAAACTGATTCCACAGTACGGTGCCCACGAAGGAGGAGAACTTATCTGCCTAGGTTATTTATGGAACATTTTGGCATAGTAGTGGCTTATTCTGTTAATGGTAAACTGAGTAAACTGATCTCCTCCCAAGAGATCACATGGATACAGATAAGGACTTGATTGTCATGCCATATCAGATGAGTCTTACATTAGTGCTAAACCATGATAGGAAATAGAGGAAAACAATAATGACATTGTTCACCTATGAAAATCACCTTTTTTCTTCACGTGTGTCGATATGAATATATATGGAAAAAGAAAGGGGTGAATAACAGAAAAAAAGGAATATGTAATATATATATATCTTCTATACCAGCAAAACATGAGTAGAAATAATGGCAAATGTTACCAAAGCCCTCTGTTACGCATCAACTTTAATCTAGATGATGATAAAAAGTCAGAATTTTGTCTCTGTCTGGAGCTGGGTATCTAATATCAGTCTAATGGTGTTTAACAGTAGCTCCTCAGTTTCTTGTTGCTAGATTTACCGCATAGTTTTTGTGGATAACCATTTACTAACTTGAAGACAGACCCTGAAAACCATTCTGTACAGATGGATTTCTGCACACTCAGAGGGCCCTTCAACTTCAATAGCAGTCACTCAGGACACAACTGTCAACTATATGTAACGAATTTGTTAACGTTTCTCTATCCAGAATAAAACAGGGATATATGGGAAACTCAGTCCTCAGCTACCCTGAAAATTCATGTTAACGTGAGAGCAAAACAGTCTGTGATCCAGTTACGCAGTTACAACCAAAACAGTGGTAAAAACAGAACTCACAGTGCTGGGTGCTCCTGTTTAGTTGCATTGCTTCTAAAACTCGGGAGATTTTAACAAAAGCAACTGACCTGACTGCAGAGCAAGCAAGAGTAATTGCTTAAACCTTGAGGCCACTGAATTCAGAAACTTGTAAAGCGGGGCTTGCAGGCCTGGAGGATTAGCTTTCCCTAACTAGTAAAGATTGCACAGCCCTTAAAAACACAGCCTCAGAGTGGAGTATGATTATCAGCTACATTGTGGGAAGAACCTCCTGCAAGAAATTTAGTAGGTAGATGTCTCAGAACAGTTATCTGAGTACTGAAAGGACATTTGGTAGCAGGTTACTCCACCTAGATGAATGCTATGAGAAAAATGTAAAATCATATGAATCCTAGAAAAATTGTTGGGATTGGCATCCAGGGAAGTATCTGTTTGAGTTAATAGAATAGAATAGCAGTGGTACAAGGGTTAAGTCAGCAAGATTAATTTCTGGGGCCTGTGAATCAAGCAGAAATACAGTGGGAGGAGCTGCAAATTCAGCTTCAACAAATGGGCAAGGTAATGAAGGTAAGAAGGAATGCAAGGAAATCTCAGTCCTGTGGATCTGATAGAAGGCCTGTACATACTGCAGTTGTCAGAAATATGGTCATAAAGGACCCACAGCCTCCATTTTAAAATAAAGATCAAAAGGAACAGGAAAGGGAAAACAGTCCCCAGCGTGGGTTTAGCTCATTGTGCAAAAAGAGGCAGTAACAGTGATTGCAAAAGATCCTTGGAGAACACAATAAAAACTTCCTTTAGGGAACACCAGTGGGACTGCAGGAAAGCAACATGGTAAAATTTGAGAAAAAGAGGCAAAGATATGAGAAAATGGGATAGCATCCATAAATTGCCTACTGGCTTCCTTTGTCAATCTAATGAAAAAAGATGATGAGGAGGAACAAAATCTACAGAACCTAACAGGTCCTTCTCAGTGAAGTCCTTAGGTATCATCCCTCCCTCTCCCTCAGCTAGGGACACTCTGCTGTCTACCTGCTCCTGGTCTAGCGGTAAAATTACAATATAACCAATGCAAATGGCCAATAACAATATTAGTGCTGGGTGGTGAGGGAAAAAACATTAACTACCACTAGTGCTATGATGTTAATTGATACCACAATGTCAATAAACACTCCTCAATGAATACTTGTTGCAGTTGGAACTCAAGAAAGTGGAAAAATGATAAAACTTCTATTATATGCATGAAAGGATGTTCAAGCACCTGTATTAAGATCTGTGCCTGCAGTTAAATATAGCTGTCAAGTTCAGGAGTTCCTTCTAAGTGTAGGAATGGGAGGATCCCTCTTATAAACAGCAGGGAATTACTGGCACAGCCTTGCTGAAACAGAATGGATTAGCTGCAGATTTTGCTACAGATGTTTGTGGAATTGGGGCTGACCAGTAGGAGGTGAGGGTGGAGTGATTCCTGCAAGTCATTGATGCTTTGTTATTAAGAATCCGGAGGAAGTAAAAACAGTGGATATTTGGGTAACAGAATTTCCTCAAGTTTTTTGTGTCTGTAACTTAAAATGTGGAAAAATAGAAGTTGTGTATTAATTGAAGGTCCAGATCCTCCTTCCCAAAAGACAGTATCAACACCCACAAGAAGCAGAGGAAGGACTCCAAGCCACCATCAACAAGTTTACTGGAAAGCAAGGTCTAGAACAGAGACCTATAATTTTAACATCGCATTTTTTTCTAGGGTTAAAAGCAAAGAAAAAAAGCCTAAAAGTGGATTTTTAACACTTAAAGAAGGTAGCCATGTCTCAGGTTGTTTGTGATGGAAAGATGCCTGAAATTCTTGTAGCACTAAGCAGAATATCTCACTGATTTTTTGTTATTGGCTTAGCCAAGGCTTTCTTTGCAATTCCACTAGGAGAGCAAAGCTGGTAAAAACATGCATTTACACGTGAGGGAAAATAATAGTTTTATCTATGTTCCTCAAGACTTTCAGATCAAACCTATCAAATGTGGATGAAATTACCATCAAAACAGGTTATGTCATATCATACATGGATGATGTTTTGGTACATGGAAAAACTGAACTGAAAGTCCAGGAATATACCCAAGAAACAATCAGCACTACTCAAAACACAGGCTTTAAAGCTAATCATGACAAAACTCATTTGGTAGAATCTGAAGTGAAACACTCAGAAACAGTTTGAGGTCAGGAAGGGAGGGTGATGCTGGGATGACCAAAGGGTAAGAACTATGAGAGTCTGTGCCTCCACAGTAATAACTGCATTAGATTTACTTTTGGAATTGCTTGTATTTTTGTGAGAATATCCTCACTTTTGCAGAAATCAGTAAACCACTAATAAAATTACTGAAGAAATCTCACAAACAAGAATGAAAAGAACAGCAAGAAGCAAAACAGCGCTAGTTCAAACCCTGGCCATCAGATGCCCAGATTCTTGTAAGCTGTTTCATGTTCAGCTGGCCACTACCAATCTAGACCTTGGGACTGTGCTATTTCAAGAACACAGAAATAAGATGTATGTTACAGCCTTTCCTTTGAGAGTCTTCAGATCAGTGGGAAAGAACTCTACCATGTTAAAAAACAGGTTTAGCATTGGCATAGGCAATGAGCTTTGGGAATACATCACTAGAGGCTGTTTTGCAGTAGTACATATTGCACGTACTCCACTAAAGTACATAATCAGTGGAAAAGTACAAACTGGATATGTATCAAACCCTAGGTTAGCTGGACGGACATTGCCTTTTATAAACTAAGAGCTTTCTGCAGAAGATGACAAGATTTTATTACCAGCCCTATACAGCTTTTAGCCACTAGAACAGAACATAAGTGCCCTTTACCTGTTTATGTGTCTCTCACGAGATAAAAGCTCCGTTGCTGACTTTGGGCCACAGGATATTCAGTCTGGTTCACAGATGGGTCCAGTTTTCATCAAAAGGATGGAAAATCCTCTATTAGATATGCAGCAACCCCTGTGAAAAATAAAGAGCTGCCTGCCTTCACACTGCACAAGCAGCAGAGCTACAAGCTCTGCTAACAATGTTAAAAGAGGAACCTGAAGGAAATGATCTGGCTTTGTACATAGTTTCAGACCGGATATATCAAGCTTTAACTATTTGGCTGCCAACACAGAATAAAGATGACCTACAAACACAGAATGGAAATCTGGTATCCTATCAATCACGGAAAGGAAATTCTGAACATAGTTTAAAAAAAGCAGAGAGGGAAAAAATATTCAGGTCATGTAAAAGCAAACCAAAAGGAAAAATACAGAAGCAGCAGTATTAGAATAGTCAAGCAAATGCCCTTGCCAAGGTTGTGGTGGCCCCATTAGACTTAACATTTGATGAAACACCCATTTTGAAAACAAAACAAAGAAAATAATGCAAAGCAAGGTGCCAAAGACCTAGCCACTTTACAACATGGAAATGAGGAAATTGAGGGGTGATTACCATAGAAGCTAGTAGACAGGTGAAGCATAGAGAGTGTAATGTGGCTAGATAACAAACACTTGCAGATGGAGAGCACAACATACCCTTTAAGTAGATTTGTTTCAATAGGCGCATGAACAAGATCATGTAGGGTTTGCATTGAATGCAAGAGGGAGTATTAGAGGATAGCTGGTAGGCCAAACACAAAGACAGATGAGCACATAATTGCTTCACTTGTGCTGTGGTGAACATCCTCACTAAAAGAAAAATAACAAAACATTAGAGAATTCATGAACCACAGGCTAGGATACACTAGAGGTCATGTAGTCCCACCTTAATCTCACCTACCATACAAAGTGCGAGTAAGTATTGTTTGCTACTACTAGACCCACTGACAAAATGGATTGAGATAGTTCCAGTAAAGAAAGCTATAGCCAAGTCTACTACAGTGAAGGCATTTAAGTTGTATTTTCCAGACGGATTTTAAACCAATAAATTGATTTGGAGCACAGAACATATTTTCCAGGGTAAATCATCAAGGAATTATGTGGAGGCCTGGGAAGAAAAGAAAGGTTTCACATTGCTGGGAAATCCCAGTTCTCGGTGAACTGAATGACCTGATGGGACTGTAAAAATAGCACTAGGCAAACCAGTGAAAAATTACAGAGAAGTCTGGGATATCGCATCATCTTGTCATTTTAATGACCTGTGAGCCCCAACAGCTTCTCACAAGTTCACATGACTTAGAGCTACGCCTGAGAGAAAAAAGACTGCCTAATGTTTTAACTGAAGAATGGATACAGACTCTGTCTAAACACTGGAAAGAGATTAATGTTATAGCAATTCAACTGGGAAGAAATGCTCAATACATGGATAAACAAAGAACAGCAAACCACTACTCTGCAGAATGGCAAGGAGGATGGAAAGTAATGTTCCATATTTTCCATGCAAGTACACAGTCTAAACTGTAAATGGGATGTACTAGCTCCAAGTATAAATAAAGCAGGACCTTACGCATATCAAGTAAAACTCCAGACTGGAAAAATGCCCAAGTAGTTCCAGTTTCAATTGTAACTCAGGGAAGGTAAATAAGTCAGCAAAAAGCAATAATGTTATGTTATAAATGTTGCTATTAAAATTTAACAGTAAGGCATATCGGAAGTCTCACCAGAATCACCACCAGCAGAAAGGCTATTAAAAGAAGAAGAATGAATTAATTGTTAGGCTTTGTCTGTGTGAATTTCACATGGTTTTATTTTTTGTTAATAATTATGTTAGGTTCAAAATTGTGACTAACTGTGTTAAAAGAGAGTAGCAAGCTCCCTGCTTATTGTTGATAATAGACCTTTACCTCTAGTGGCAATGGAAAGCTCTTTTGTGCCAAAGACCATGGAAACGTTGGATACATGTCTCCACTATTTTAAAACTACAGGAGAAAAGTGTGAAGGCTACACAACGGCAGCTATGTTCTATGATGCCAAAAATAATCTTATGATTTTAAAAAATGTCTCTGATTTTAAGGGAATGTACTATGGGGGCTTGAAGAAGCATACAAATTTAACGTGGATATTTTATTTCTACTTACTTGGCTAAAAATCAAAATAACCTACAACAATTGTGATGGAGCCTGAACAACCACACCAACTGAAATACGAGCAGAAAACACCGGAGATGGTTAAACCAAGCATGGAAGCCAGAAGCAAAGTAGAAACTGAAACAAACTAAAAAGAAAAGGTCAAACATGTTTAGTTCACAGAGTTTTGTTGCTGCTGTTGTTTAACTTTTTAAACCAAAGATTCCAGTTGAGAGATAATTCACAATTTGGGGAATACAAGATACTTCTCAGTGGCAGCAAATTAATAGAGTGCATATTACTATAAACAAAGCATTTACTTTGACTTTTCAAAGGCAGAACAGATATACGCCTTTTATTAAAGAGATGTTTGTAGCATTGACCCAGAAAGGGATTCCATATGATTGACTACAACATACCAAGAGAGTTTAGGGATACCATTTTAGAGGGAGGCGAAGTTGCAACTGGAATTTTGGACACCATTGGTACAGAAACTTTGACTAGTAAGTTATCAAAACTGGGGCAGATTATATGCAACACTCAAAACCCATGAAGTAAATATATATATATATATATATAAAAATACACCTTTGAATGTTATTTACCTAAGATTTAACAATGTCATATGGGGATCAAAATGTGGATAGAAGTAGCAAAAATATTAGTTTTATAGAAAGAAAATTACTGGAACTGGAAACTGGTATTAACATTGTTAAACTACTAATAGCATAGCAGATTCTGTGCATGATTTAATCAATATTTGTTTGCCTTGAACCCAGACATAAGCATGCTAAAACAGCAAAGTCAGCAATAACACACAAGCATTTTGTTACACAGCTAATTTTACAAGTAACATGGAACCACAAAGGGAAAAAGACTTGGGATATAGTTTCACAAAAGGGATAGAGAAAACCATCTGCAAGTAATAAAATCCAGAAGATAAGAATGAAGGACGGAGAATAAGCAAGAAAGAAGCCTGTTAAAATCAGAGCAAGTTCTAGTCCTAAAAAAGGTTAAACTATGCTGGTAGCAGATGACATGCTCTGCTTGTTTTCATTGGGAAGGGGTGAGGAACGTTAAAACATCAAGGATGAGCAAGGAAGAATGAGAAGAGTCATCCACTTCAGTTTTATCCTTACTGAAGAGGTCTCAAGTCTGACCACCTCAACATCAGCGATTCAGGCCCTCAAGAACCAAGCAATCAACACAGCGTACGCATATTCAGTTGCAAAAATTGATATACTGTTCCTGGATGTACAGGAAGATTATATATCAAGGTTTGGATTGCACACCTGTGAAGAAAAAGGATCTTAACTTATATTTTTATCATCTATTACCTGATCAAGCGAGGCCACCAAGTGGCAATGTAAATATTTAAAGTCACAAAGGAAAAGTGTAATACCTTTTAATAACTTAACAACTTTAGAACATGCAAAAAGAATAATCAAGAGAAATGAACACAGGTTAAACTTTATGTGCCCTGACATAAAGCAGTAATCTCATTTATGGTTTGCAAACATAGCTTTCAAAAGCTGTCTTCCAGTGTTTAAGTTATGATACCTTGCTTTCCTCCTCATTTCAGACAAGCAACCTTAAACCGACTTGCAACAAGTTTTAAAACATAGATTGAAATTTACATCCTTCCTGTCCTAAATCACAAACGTGCTTCAGACTTCAGTTTCTACTTTTCCTTGGCCAATTCTACTAGGATTACATAATTTTGTAGAATTCAGGTCTTGTATTTAGTCTCCCTCTGTTCATGACTGTCACCCAACTATGCTCTAAAAAGGTATATGGCACTATGCTTTCCTCAATTCCTTTCACTCCATCCACAGAATTAAGTATCAGCAGGATGCCAAAAAGGTGGTGGGTGGAATTCCATCTTCTAAAACATCCTCCAAACTTTCTTTTAAATGATCCTCTACAAATTTCTTGTAAGATGTAAGGATAAGCAATAATGTCAAAGTGCAAGATCTAAAAATAATCTGAAAAATTTACTGATTCTGAGAGTTCATTTCGGAAAGAGTGATTTACAAAAGTGCAGCTAGAACTCCACGTGGTACTTAGCAGATTTCAGTACAAATATATTGGTAAATCAAATATACAGAGATATGCAAAGGATGCTGCCAAAAAAAAAGGCACAACAAAACAAAAGAGACAAAAACACTTCAAAACACAAACTTTTAAAACAGCATGTATGCCTCCTATGTATACATAAAGCTAAGCAACTGACTGAAATCTTTGAGATGTGCTCCACACTATTAGTACACTAAAAACTATCCAAAAGTGTAAGAGCAAAGTATATCACGTCTCATACCAAATATGCCGTAACCAGTTTGTGTTTTTCTCGTAACTCAGTAAGTCTTACATGATATCGTGAAATCAAGTTCATTTTCTCCTACTGCAAATCACAATACAATGTCAACTTGTTCTGGGTTAACCCCCACACTACCACTCACTCACTTCTGCCAATTGGATGTGAGAGAGAATTGAAAGGGAAAAAGTGAGAAAAATTGTGGGTTGAGTTAAAGACAGCCTAATGAGTGAAGCAAAGCAGGGCATGCAAGCAAAGCAAAATAAGGAATATGTTCACTACTTCACATTGACAGGCAGATGTCTAGCCAGTTCCAGCAAAGCAGAGCTTCATCATTTGTAACAGTTACTTGGGAAGACAAACGCCGTAACCTCAGATGTTCCCGCCTCCTCCTTCTCTCTCTGAGCTTTTACCACTGAGCATGATGTCATATGGTGTGGAATATCCTTTTGGTCAGTTTGAGTCAGCTGTCCCAGCTGTGTCCCCTCCCAACTTCTTGTACACCCACAGCTTATTTGCTTGCAGGGCAGTGTGAGAAACAAGAGAAAGCCTTGACACTGTAGAAACACTTTTCAGCAATAGTTAAAATATTGGTGTGTTACCAGCACTGTTTTGGTAAGAAATCCAAAACACAGCACCATACTGGCTGCTACAAAGAAAATTAACTCCATCTCTGCCAGATTCAGTACACAACTTGTATAGTAAATTTGTTCAAGTGGAACTAAAACTTATAAATATTTAAATTGTTCAGAAGTGAAGTTTTAAAATTGCAAAGTGTGCTGAGACACAAACTCACTGAGAATGGAATATAAAGTCTGACTTTCAGAATTTATTTTCCAATGTGCTTATGCCTTCAGAAAATAATTTAAGTGAATGAATTCTGTCAAATTTGAAAGGGGAACACATCACAGCTTTTTTTAATTAAGAATAACCTTAATGGAGTTTTTGCTACTTCAGTTAGGCGAACAATCTGTTTAAAATGTATCTTATCATTGACGGACAGCCAGTAAATCTGGAGAAACACTCCTGAGTCTTTTTTTTCCTTTGAGATGTAGTGATTTTCATAATGACATTGCTATCCACAAACCCAAACAGATTTTAACCTACTAGCATTCCTCATTGCTGCCATACCAATCATAGCGGCTGTATTTATTCATATAGTGACACTTCAAATTCCTACTTCAGTAATACTGTTTCTGAATATTGTGAGTAATGCATTCCAGCTTCACATGGTTGAAATCAAACAGGAGTGAGTTCCCAGCAGGTTTGGTTTTGACTTGGGTTCTTTTTGTATACTTTTTTTTTTTTTTTCCAGAATCACCCATTACTCATGCCTGTGCTTTACAAAGACTGACTTCTAAGTGAAGCTGTATACCTGGACACACACACAGCTATTGGTATCTTAGTTGTGTTTTAAAGCTAACAACATTGTTGGAGGGAAGCAGTTGGAAGTTTGTGCATCAACTCACACAGATGCAGTATTGTCATTAATATGGTGCATCCATACTATGCATTTTGTATTCAGAAACTTTAGAGCTGAAAGTACTTTTTCTTATGAAATTAATTCTAGGAATAATACAACTCTCAGATGTGGATCAAACCAGTTTAGACTGGAAGTGACAGATCGATGTCATTTTTCTACCTGCTTAAAGCAGGGCCAACTTTGAAGTTAGATCAGGGCATTCTGATTCTTCATCCAGTTAAGCTTTTAGTGTCTCTGGGACAAACATTCTACAGCTGCTCTGAGCAACCCATTACAGTGTTTGAACATCTGTGTTGTCATGATTTTTTCCTAGTATCTATCCCTTATGACAATTGCCCCTTGCCCATTTGCTACGCATTCCTCAGAAGAGCCTGACTGTTCCCTCTATCCTCCCATTAGGTAGTTGAAGTCAATCAGATTTTTGCCTAGCCTATTTTCTTACAGAGAGGCATTAAAAATGCAAGAGTTACCACAGTAAATTTCCTGTTAAATTTATTAAGCCTTTTTAAGTCTAAGGCAGTTGATGATATTCAATTATTATTTTTTTATTCTTTTGAAGTCTTCTGGAACCTTTTTACAGTTCCTGCTTTGATAAGGCAGTAGTAGAAGATAAATTATATTTGAAAGAAAGCAATGATCTCTGAGAAAATTCATTTACTTGAGGACTAATACCTATCAATATTGAACCTGAAGTTTGGTCCAACAGATAAGCCTGATTTCATCTTAAATCTCTTTCAAGTATAAAAATAAAAAGTTGCAGTTTCCAGAAACAAGGCAGAGGAGAAGAACAGAGAAGATACTTTTGCTTTTGATATATGTATAAAAGTTCTCCTGTTTGGGTTGGGTTTTTTTTTTTGGTTGGTTGGTTTTTGTAAATTGGTAATTATCCAGTATGTTTATCTTAAGTTCAAGAACCTTGCAGCTGAAATCACTCATCTCCAGAGATTAAATCTACTTCAGCCTCAGCTTGAACTTAATCAAAAGATTACTCAAGCTGCATGAATCTCTTAAGAGAGGCTACAGAGACAATGGGCCTCAACAAAGACTCTGAGAAGCAGAAAGAAACCTGAAGGCAGGCTCTTCATTTCTGAGAGTCAACAAGTAATACATTCAAAATTTTTCTTTGATTGTCTGAAAGAATGAGTAAAGAACATTAGTTTCAGTCTTGTTCTAGTAGAGCCATTTCATCCAAAAAATTTGTTACTCTTGCTTTTATAGTAGAAAGTGAAAGTATATCCTCCTTTAGGTTTACCTGTGCCCCCAATTCTTTTATGCTGCGGGGAGGAATCACAGAATGGTAGGCATTGGAAGGGACCTTTGGAGATTATCTAGTCCAATCCCCCTGCCAAAGCAGGCTCACCTTGAGCAGGCTGGACAGGAACGCATCCAGGCGGGTTTTGAATATCTCCAGAGAAGGAGACCCCGTGACCTCTCTGGGCAGCCTGTGCCAGTGCTCTGTCACCCTCAAAGTAGAGAAGTTTTTCCTCATGTTGAGATGGAATTTCCCGTGTTCCAGCTTGTGCCCATTGCCCCATGTCCTGTTGCCAGACACACTGAAAGAGAGGCAGGAAACAGAACGATGAACTACTGCGTAGTGAATTTGAATTATGATGTGTTTGGGAAAAAATCCACCCAAGAAAGATGAAACTTTACCTTAGGGAAGGCAGAACATTTTACTTACCATTTGATATAAAGTTCAATGAAGACAAAGATTAGTTCAAACTTACTCAGCTGAGTGGGGTGAGAATACAACATAACAAGTAATATGTGATAATCTTGGAAGTTTTGGTAAGTGGTAACAACACTTGAAACAATTTATGAGAGATCTTCTGATGAAAAAGAGAGACATTTGTATGTTACTACATATGAAGACATATCCATCTATATGAAAATCTACTTTTTAAAACTCCTACATCAACACAGTTCCTCTTCAGGTAACATAATTGGCAGTCAATAACTGGACACAGTTCCCTGTTTGATAGCATCTTTAAGAAATACCTTAATATCTACAGGGGATATTCGCCGAGGAAACCATAGTCCAGTAGGGATTTGCATGTCAATAAGTAGAAATGTTTATATTTCGCGAATAGGAATGGATAGCTTAGATTTTAACAGACGCAGCTGGGAATATCATATGCATAACTCAGTAGAATAAAGAGTCATGCCACAATTTATGTCATCATTCATCCTTGCTGCACACAAATAAACTTATTTTCTTAAGCAGAAAGGGAACTTCCCCCTAGAAAGGAAAACAAATTAATCCATACAGCTTCACATCTTCCCAACTATCCAGCCAAATCCACTCCTTCAAACCCCACAAAAGACAATTAATTTATGACTAGGTTTTCTTCAGAAGTGTTGAATCATCCCACCTTCCAGTGACTCGACCTTCATTTCATTCTCTTGTACAACTTGACACCAAGGCAAAGCCCTAGCACCCAGAGCTCTTCTAAACACACAGAGAAATCACGTCCTTGTGTAGATCAAGAACAACCCCCTGTACTTTAGTTGCAGAGCAGATTACTATTCCATTTGCATATTCCCACAGGTATGGCCTCTAAAGGTTACATATGCTATAAAGCAGTGTCTAGTGGTTCACAGCAGCTTTTACTCTAAGTGTAACACCACCACAGCCTACAACCAGAGAAGTTCTCACATCTTAGACAGCAACTTGCTAAGAAGGGAAATAATTGATAACAATTAAAAGAAACCCGCAACTTCACAGACGCTTAGAGGGCTACAAGACTCACTCGGGGGTCCTGAACTCCATTGACACGTACCGAGTGAGGGGACAACGAAGACGAATAAAGCGAAAGGGACTTTTGGCAGGAACGGGG
>VZSZ01006963.1:962200-1034989 GCA_013398815.1 Ibidorhyncha struthersii | reverse complement strand
TTTATTCAGGACAGGCAGCACAGCGAGGAAGCCTTGACAGGTTGGCAAATGGGCTACAGGCAAATGGAATTTGCAAGTAAAAAATTATTTCAAATAAGAAATAGAGGAAATCAAAGCTAAACTGTCAGGCTTCCTTGTGTAATTACCAGTATGATTTTCTAAGTTTGCAGAGTTAAATGAAAATACAGAAAAAGACAGCATCTTATGCATTCTGTTGCAAACAGGGAATATTTTGGTAATAAGCTAGATCACTGAGAGTAATTGTTTTATTCTTTAAAACTTGAAAGGGAAATTGAGATAATAAATGTACCATGATAATTCAAATTTAAAGAGGGTATATATTATGCAACACAGGGCTTGAAAGAAATTGCATTTTATTGATGGAAATGACTAATATATTCTGAATGCATACTTTGTGTCAGTAGGAGCACACTAAAAACAGACTGGTGGTTGCAGTGGGTTGTATAAAATGTGTTAAAGCAGGCAGAACATGCATGATCTGTTTGCCTATGGTAAGATAAATGGCTTCATTGTATTCAAACTGTCAGAATAATCCCATGGCAGTGTAGTTAAACAGATGATCCAGATTTGAGAGTTTGAGTATATAGACCTTTACTTTCTTAAGGCCATGGCAAATAACAATTCGTAATCTTTAACTTCCTTTGGAAGTACTGGGTGAGGAAGGACAAGTAAAAAAAAAAAAAAGTAGTGTTTAATTTGCATTGTAAAGGACTAAGTTTACTTTTATTAGAATACTTTTACTGGCAACTCTTTTCTGACACTAAATGTAATAGGTTTCTAAGGAGCGAAGCATAGTCTTGATGGAATACAGTGACTGTTGCGGCTTGTTGGTTTGGTGTTCAGATAGAATGCAGACAAAACAAAAGGGGAGGAAGAAAGATAGCCGTTTTAAGGGAAAAAATGTTCAACTACAGTGATTAGAATCTTATGCTTTTCCTGAAACCACTGCAATTAAGAATTCTGAAATAATATTTTTCCAATCCTCATCCTCCTGTCTGTTCCACCAAAAATGCTAGCTATAACAATATAAGCACAATTTTTAAATTTATTTTTGATAGGTAACTGATCTGATGTTGCCAGCTCGGAATAGCAAAAGGGTCATGAAACAACATTCGTAGTGGTTTGGGTGGGGTTTGTTGGTTTGATTTTTATTTTTATTTTTTTTTTCTTTCTCTTTTCAGAATCATTGAAGAATTTAGTTGGGAAAGTACCTTAGAAAGTCATCTAGTCCAACCTCTTGCGCAAAGCAGGGCCGTCTCAGATTGTTCACAGCATTTTCCCATTGAGTGTTGAAAATCACCATGACGTTTCTTAAGCTCAGTGCAGTTTGCTACAGAATTATTTACCCCCTGCCCTTCACTTTGTGCTTACCTTTCCCTGATACTGGCCATGGTCCTCACTGGATCCTGTGGTGAGCCAGACCAGGAAGTCAAACAGGCAGAAAACTAATGACTTTCCTCGTGGATGCACTTCTTTAACCCAGCCGCTCGTTTTCTTGAGAGTGGTTTAGATGCAGGTGTTTGCTTAGTAATAAAATGAGGTCAGCATAAATATATGAGCTCACACAACAGAGATCTGTGAATGCTGCTTGACTGCAGGTATCTGTTCATGTGATACAGAAGACTTGGCACGTACTGCACCAAAATAGTTCCAAAAAAGGTAACATAATACGCCACGGCCAAAAGGCCACATCTATACTACCTTACATGTACACCAATGCCAGTAAGCAGCAGTCAGGAATAGGCTACTGTTGTTAGAAAAAGCAGTCTGGCTCTCAGCCTATTTTTTAATTGCCTTAAGGAAGAGAGAGTGAGTTTGAGTAAACTGTATTAACTGTCTTTTCAGGGATTGCAAGCCATTGACTGCCTTCTGCTCTAGAAAATGGAGAGACACTTGTGCCTGTACTATGTAATACTGTATGTGTAGTATACCTGGTATTTCCTAGAATCATTGGATTTATTGTGAATGCAGAGTAGACCAAATCTTGTAATGAGGATATAAAACGTGTTCTTCTTGTCATTAAAATAAGCTGTGTGGCGTGCCTGCTGGTGAGATATGATACTACTGGACAGGACAATTGAAGGTCTTGAAAAGGTAGGACAGAAGGAGTAACAGAAAAAAGATGAGTGACTAACTACTCTTTTATTCCTTCTCAGGGATAAGAATTTTCACGGTTTTATAATACAGCAGGGAGTAAGTGGTATTCTGAGTGGTTACAGAGACAATGTATTTGAAGGTCTCTGGACCAAATAAGACCTATAGTCCTGAAAGGGATTTTAAAAATTTGTATACAAGTGTATGTGTGTTTGATAATCTTTAAAGCAAGCTGGGTAATTTCAAGAGGCACTTTTTTCCCCAGATAGTTGTTTGGAATTTGTTCCTTTCTTAACTGTTCTATACTGTGAAGATTAAGGTGTATCTTGTAGTTGTCTTGGTAGTTTCTTGTTTTCACTGCTTGCCACAGATTTTTCAGGCATATTTCCTGTAAGTGTCCTTTTTATCACATCAGCTAAGTAAATATAGTTAGTGCAGAATGGTAGGGGCATCAAAAAGTGTTCAGCAACAGTACTTGGGGTTTGATCACAGGTATATCCTAGCTGATTTAAAACCTGAAGTCAATTCAAGGTGATGTGTATATTATCTTTACAAGATCATGATGTTGTATGGTTTTCTGCCTTTTTCTATTATTTCTAATTAGTTTTAACTGAGTTAGTACTTAAGAACATTAACTATTGTAGATTTTTCTGGCCTTCATCTCAAACATTTCTGAAAACTATTATAATGAGTATGTATTTTTTTGGCTTACTGTTTTCATTGTAATATCCTTTGCAGCAAAATGTGTTTATATCCAAACTGCTAGCCAGTATGCATGCTTAGAAATAGTTTTGGTCTATATATTAAATTCTGTCACTGGTGACGTTTATAGTGCATCTTGCTTGTGACTTCTGTAGTTTTTGCATGCCATGGTTACTGTGAGTGTACTTGTCATCTATACACTGATTTGCATTTACCACCATAATGACGCAATACAGTATGCTGTAGTGTGCTATTTTGACACGTTCACAACTTTTGTGTGCCTTTTTTGCTGTGTGTACATTTAGAAGGTATTATAAACACGTCAAAAGCTTCTGCTAGAGTTGCCCATGGAAGCTGCTTGTCTATCTGACCTATGTTATTCCTAATTTTTAGTGACTATGGAGTTCATTTGCTTACTTTTCTTTTTTCTTTTAGAAAACTTACTATGAGTAGTTAGCTTCTAGGGTGATCAGTACTGCTTGAGTGGAAAGAGAAATATGATAATTCTCTTCCTTTCCTCATGCTATAAAATGTTCTCATTTCACCCATTATCAATAGTCTGATGGTAGTAACGGTAAATGGCTGTACTAGTGTTGTCATTGGTAAATGTTCAGGTTTTGCACCACTTCTTCACAGTACAGTGAATTATTAAATGATTAATTTCTGAAGCAATGACTTTTTTATATCTGCAGTGCACAATTTATCCTTTCCCATATGGTTTTTATTTTACTTATTTATTTTTAGAAGGGAAAAAAATGGCACTTAGTACTACCTGCTGTTTCACGTAGTCTCTTTGTTTTTAAGCAATGAATATGAATACAATTTTTTTAAATTCCTTGAACTCTAATAATTCTGGTATAAACAGTGGTTACAAAGGGTATGAATTACATCTGCAGAAGACAATTTGTGCTTGTAGGCCCAGGTCACAGTTGAGGAAGCAGGGTTCTTTGAGTAAGATGCAGCTTGTAATGCTGCTCATCCTGGGAGAAACAAGTCTGCTGGATAAACTAGTTAAGGTAATGGAGATATAATGGGGGTGAAAAAGGTAGGTTAAGGAAATAAGAGCTGAAGACACTACTGTCATGAAAAAGACAAAGTCTAAGCATATAACTGCAGTGGCCCCTTATTTGGTGCAATAATGCTATTAGCAGAACAGCTTTTGTTACTAGATTAAATATTTATATGCACATAGTGACCCTGGTTTGGCTAAAAAGAGATAGTAGGGCTCTTGTGTAATTTGTGGTTTAGCTCATTTTCCTTTCTTCTGTATGGAGAAAAATCTTTAGATGAATTCATAATTGTCTTGGAGGACTGGGTTTATGAACTACTATAATTTCTTAAATTATTTTTAATGACCCATTCTGTAGGCCCAAAATAAAGAGTAGGTATCATAGAAATTCCTCAAAGGACTAGCATGCCAGTTTATTATCAACAAGTTATATTAAAACTTATTTTTTGTGGGATAGAAAATTTGCCGTGAACTATGTAATACAGGGAGTTCTGGAGAAAAACTGTGTGTATCTTAGAGCATCCTCATCATTATTACTTTGTAACTGGAACTTTGTAGATATGAAATTGGACTGTGATTGAGTAGGAATCAAGCTGTTTCATGTCTTATCTGTGAAGAATTTCTTGGGCCTGAAAAAAGATCTGTAGCAACTAGTGTTGTGTATGTTTGTATCTAGCTGTCAGGCTGGAGCAGAAATGGGTTGATGCAAATAGGTGTGTAGCAGTATTCGAAAATCTGGTGAAAAAAAAAATCACAATATTGTCTCTATTTGCTTTGCAGTCCTGTAAACAAGAATTGAATTAATTTGAACTATGTTTACTGTTAAGCTTGCAGCTTCCATGCTTACCTAACAATTTTGTTTGGCTGACAAAAACAGTAACATCATTCCTGTTGGGATAGCTGTCAACTTCTGTGTCTTTTGATGACATATAAAATTCACGGCAAAGACCACGTGCTCTTTGTCCTTTGGACCTCCCAGGAACCTTACTCTTTCCTTAAGTATAAGGAGTTGACAGAGTATAAGTTGTATACTAAAATTAGCTTTCAAGTTTATTAGGACTCTTTAAAATTTAGATATGATTTTAGAATCATAGAACAACCCAGGTTGGAAGGGACCTTGAAAGATCATCTAGTCCAACCATTTGTGGGAAAGGGAGCCTAGATGAGATTATCTAGCACCCTGTCTGATCACATCTT
The DNA here is from genome assembly GCA_013398815.1 of Ibidorhyncha struthersii. Lineage (NCBI taxonomy): Eukaryota > Metazoa > Chordata > Aves > Charadriiformes > Charadriidae > Ibidorhyncha > Ibidorhyncha struthersii. Next base: position 1,029,966 of record VZSZ01006963.1, on the reverse strand, counting down.
GAAAACCACTGGCGATGGGGACTCTACCACATCCCTGGGGAGGTTATTCCAGCGAATGATTGTTCTTAATGAAAAAAAATCTTTCTTATGTTGAGAAGAAACCTCTCCCAGTGCAACTTGTATCCATTGCCTTTTGTCTTCTCAATGTGGCTTCTTGTAAAGAGAGGGCCTCCATCGTCTTTGTAGCTGCCCTTTAAATGCTGGAATACTGCGATGAGTCCCCCTCTGAGGTTTCTCTTCCCTAGGAAGAGAAGATCTAACGCCTTCAGTCTTTCCTCATAGGGCAGGTTCTTCAGCCCTTTGAACATCTTCATGGCCCTCCTTTGGACCCTTTCCAATCTGTCCATGTCCTTCTTGAATTGCAGGGACCAGAACTGGACACAGTACTCCAGGTGCAGCCTGACAAGCGCTGAGTAGTGGGAGCAATTTCATTCCTTGTTCTTGAGAGTTCTCGTGGCTGTGTGCATTGAGGGCCAAATAGAATTTCTCATGCTGAAAGCTTTTAAAATTGTAGGGAACATACAGCTTAATATCATATTTAGTCGTTCTTAAAATACATCCTAACTATTCTCAGACAGTGTTTTCCAGCATTTTTCTATGTATAGAATGATTAAGGAAGTTTTTCTTCAGATGGTGTTAATTACTAGAGTATGGGCAAGGTTTAAAGTTGTAGGGAGCAAACAGTGAAATATAGAAGTTCTTAGTTCACAAAAGGTCCTGAGCCAGCTGTGACTTTCAAGTGAAGACAACTTGTACTGAAGTCTGAAACCCATCATACCTTCTCACAGAGCTGGCTGTGAGATGAGAGCCCATTGTTATGTCAGAGTATATTGTAATTACGGACAGCTTGCTTTATTGATCAGTGTAAGCCAAGTAAGTGCTGTGTGCCGGTATGTACTTCTGTTGTAAAGGTATTTTTGTTTTTAAATGTTGTGTATTTTTCAGGTGTTCATTTGTAAAAGGAATTTCTTCGAATTGGTGACTTCAGAAAACTATAGAGTGAAACTGTCTGGTTTTTACAGACTATATTCTGTCCATAAGATAGTTTGAAAAAGCTACAAAAGTTATTGTATGATATGCTTGCCTTTATTAGTGGGCACTGGAGTTGGTGACACAAAGTCATCTTCACGCTTAAGTTGCATTTAATTTTGGAAGTATAATCCCCAGGGCAGAAACGTTTCTGATATGGTAAAGAATATGAAAAATATCTGTAGTTTTTAATGTTGTTAAAATGCTGTTGAATATTTGTTGCTGTCAGCTAAGCTTGGCATTTCAACAAAAATAGTAAGTTCGTAAGAGTGCTTACCTTATGGAAATTCTTTTATTTTAGTCCTCAGAGCTGAGAAGATCTGAATCTACAGTAACTGAAGTACCTTGGGATTTTGTTTTTCCTTTGGCATATTGAGTAGTATATATTAATTTTTCCTGCTTTCTTTTCTTTTTTTTTTACAAGTCTTTTATGAAGCTTTGAATTTAATAAATAAATCCATGTAGCAGAGTAAGCAGATGGACCACAAAGTCAAGTTACATGCACCCTCTAGGGAAAAAAAACACCACTCGAATTTCTTAAGATCATAGGGGACAGATCTTTGACACTACTCTGGCTATGCTTGGAGCTAAGATAAATCATGCTCAATAAAAATATCCTTGTCATAATATTTTGGCATTTTATTTTCAGCATGTATGATTCCCCTCTCTCCTTTGGATGGTTGCACTCAAAGAGCAGTGGTCAATGGCTTGATGTCCAAGGGGTGACCACTGACGAGTGTCATTCCTCAGGAGTTGGTATTGGGGCCAGTTGTGGGTGACATAGACAGTGGGATTGAATGCACCCTCAGCAAGTTTGCTGATGACACCAAGCTGTATGGTGCAGTGAACGCGCTGGAGGGAAGGGCTGCCATCCAGAGGGATGTGGACAGGCTTGAGAGGTAGGCCCGTACGAACTTCATGAAGTTCAGCAAGGCTGCACATGGGTCAGGGCAATCCCATGCAAAATACAGGCTGGGCAGAGAATGGATTGAGAGCAGCCCTGAGGAGAAGGACTCGGCTCGGGGGTGTTGGTTGATGAGCTGGCAATGTGTACTTGCAGCCCAGAAAGCCAACTGTATCCTGGGCTGCATCAAAAGAAGCATGGCCAGCAGGTCGAGAGAGGTGATTCTGCATCTTTACTACGCTCTTGTGAGATCCCACCTGAGTACTGCATGCAGCTTTGGAGTCCTCAGCACAAGGACATGGACCTGTTGGAGTGAATCCAGAGGAGGGCCATGAAGATGACCAAGGGGCTGGGGCACCTCTGCTATGAAGACAGGCTGAGAGAGTTGGGGTTGTTCAGGCTGGAAAAGAGAAGGCTCCAGGGAGACCTTATAACAGCCTTCGAGTATCTGAAGGGTGCCTACAAGAAAGCTAGAGAGGGGCTTTTTACAAGGGCATGTAGGGATAGCATGAGGGGTAGTGGTTTTAAACTGGAAGAGGGTAGATTTAGATTAAATATCAGAAAGAAATTCTTTACTGTGAGGGTGGTAAGACACCGGAATAGGTTGCCCAGAGAGGTGGTGGATGCCCCATCCCTGGAAGTGTTCAAAGGCCAGGCTGGGTGGGGCTCTGAGCAGCCTGGTCTAGTGGAAGGTGTCCCTGCCCGTGGGGGACACCAGGTGATCTTTAAGGTTGGAACCAGATGATCTTTAAGGTCCCTTCCAACCCAAACCATTAGGATTCTATGATTTGTAGTATCAGTCTAATGTATTCTTTCCTGAAATCTGAGCTTTCTAACAGCAAAAGAATTAGAAGCCTTTCTGATAAATTAGTAAAGCTTCAAAAGTACAACTCAAGACTTGAAATAAAATAAACTTAAAAAATATCATGTTATGTGGAGAAAAGGTTTTGCACATATGTAGTATGGCAGTCACCAGAGGGCAATGTTCATCTTACTTTTTACATACTCATTTGCGGTTGTATATTGTTCAGTCTGAAAAATAGGGCTGAACTGTTGCATCTGTGATGAAATGTATTTTGTGTGGAGCAGTTGCAAGTGGTATGTAATTTTGCCTTTTGTTTTCTAACTGCAATACATTGCAAGCTGAAAAAACAATTGAAGGATTTTGGTTAAAGTGCTGGAGGAGATAGTGATTTGCTCAATTCATTTTGGTCAGCTTCCCAAGGAAGGTTCTATGTGTATTCAAAATAAATTGTGACTGCAAAACTTTTTTGATCATGCATCAATTTCTCCTTCAGTGAAAGCACATATTGAAAAATTTGAGTATGCTCCTACAATAAAGACAACACTGCCACGGCAAACAGTGGTCTTTTATATTTATGTATATATATAAAATTTATTTTATTAAAGAACAAAAATTTTTTTACTTGACTGCATTGGTGAAACACATGATACTACCTAAAACAAATAACAGAAATACTTCTTGCATCATATTTTAAGTCACAACAGTATGTGCTCTATTGTCATTTAAGAGTCCTGTGAAGAACCCTTGAGTATTATTATACCATACTAACAATGAAAAAAAAAAAATACACATATGTACACAAAAGCCCCAGTCTTCTCTTTGTGCATAGGTGAGCTGCGTAATGCAAGATTTTTTACATCTGTGAGCCAGTTTTCGGCAGGAATTTATGGACTTGCTAGTATAAAAGCCTGTCAGTGCAGGCAACCTATACGGAAGTATCTTTATTATGTTTATCTCCAATAAGTAGAGAGGGAGGTTCATAAATCTTTACATATCTTGTATTTTGATTTAAGGTCAGATCACCTGGTTCGGCTATGAAAGTCCTCGTAGTTTCTGGGACTACATTCGAGTAGCTTGCCGAAAAGTCTCTCACAATTGCATCTGCAGTATTGAGAACATGGAGAATGTCGGTTCTTCTAGAGCTAAGGTAGGGAAGAGAAAGGTCAAATTGACTTTTTTATTACATTGTTCTATGTAAAATATAGCTGACACTTCTGTACCCAGAAGAAAAACATATTACTAAGCTTGTCTCACAAAAATTTTCATTGTTTGAAATAATTATTTTTTATATATACCTAGTAAATATTTACTTAAAAAAAACCCCACTTTTAAATCTGAATGTGTTTCCTTTTAAATTTTTGTTATTCCGTAGAATAAATCTCAAATTCTCTATTCAGTGAGCATGTTGTATTATAAAATGATTGCCTTCACGTTTTCAAACTTACATAATTTTTTGAAAATGCAGTAAGTACATTGAGGGAAATGCAGGCATGCCTAACAAATACTATTTTAAAATTGTAGCAATGTGATATTTCCCCCCCCCCTAACCAAAGTTTAATTTTATTTTGTATATAATTTATGCACTAATAGAAAAGTCGTGATCAGCTCTTCAGTTTGTTGGTGTGATTATGCCGGAAGCCTTTAATAGATTTATTTGCTAATAAAGATCCATTGTTTTAAAGGACCTGTATAAAAACGGCATCACAATTTCTGATTGTAGGTACAATGGAAAGGTTAAGGAAGTAACAATTTAATGTGTTTATATGCATATAAACTGAGTAAGAATAAGCTTTAAAGTGACCTATCATTAAATCTTAATAATGTGAGACAGTATAGACCAACGTCAAAAAAAAAAATACTGTTGGACAGAGATTGCAAGTTCTGTTTATTAGATTAGAATGCTTTTCAATGGTTTGTATTCCTTTGTAAAGCAGCCTTGACTGATAACTGAGAACCTTCTGACTTGAAAGTCAGGATGTACCTTTTAATGTTGTTAATTTTTTTATTCTTAAATGAACTGGAATCATTTGTTTGAACAAGTATCCGAACTGTGTTCCATGGCTATTCTAAAAATCCTGTCGTTCCAGATTTTTATTATACTCTGGATTATTCACAGTTGGGGTTATTGGTGAGGTCCAAATATTTAACTTGTTATATACAAAAGCTTTGTATGTTTTTTTCAGGGGCATGGCCGTGTGGTTAGTACAATTTAAATTACAGGTATTTGTGCAACCACAATTTTCTTCAATAAAAGGTGATGTGTAGATCAGGCAGCACCATGAATGTAGTAGATCTTTGAGCAGCCATTCTGATCCATAGTATTGCTTATTTGCTATGTCTGCTGTTCCCCTTTCTTCTTTTGTCTAGACTGTTTTATATAGTAAACTTATCTGTAATTTGTGTGAAAACTTTGAAACACTTGAGATGCTATGGCAAAAACCTATTGATTGGCTTTTCTATCCAGAATATCACATGCTCTTCCTGGCTCTCGATGTACTGGAATACCAGACTAGGAATTTAAATTATGCTGCTTTTCTTCTTGCTTATGTTGAGATCTGGAAATTCAGATAATTTGGAGAACTTATTTCCAAATACTTTCTGGAGACACTCATGTTCTAAAATCTGATGATTGTATTGTTTATATTCAAGATTTATTTTAAAGGTATTTCTGAATGCCAATATTTTAATAGATATGAATATTTAAATTTGGTGGATAATAAGATACAAAGCTATTTTCTGAAATACTCTTGTAAATAAATAGAAATTTTCTCTTTCTCTGTGGAAAACTCTGTGCCGAATAGTAAACAAATAAGCTAATTTGTGCAATGGGTGTGGGGAGGGATGTTGAATTTTTAAAGGTGTATGTGGGAATATTTTGGATGTCCATATCTGAGAAGGCTGGAGTCATGTTGATACAAATACCACAAATAGTGGTATACACCAGTTTTACTGGTGGTCGAAATGGGTGTCTGCTTCAGCCTGGAAGCTGTTAAGTTTGCCAGTGCTAGTTAGCCCTGCTTTCACTGGAGCTGCGTAGGCTTTGGTCTTTAGCCAAGCAGCAGCATCAGGGTTTGACTGTTTTGCTCATGTTCTAAATAACTGCAACGTAAAGGCAACTATCCAGATAAACATCCTTTTCATTTTAGTGCACTCTATGTTGAAGTTTTTGCTGTGTTGCTGGTATTGATGAAAGCGAATTTTTTTTTTTTGTTATTTAACATCTGCCTGTCTTATTATAAGTTTAGTTTGATCTAGGTCTATATAAATTAAAAGTAGAATTCTAATCTACTACAGGTGATTTTGGTAGAATGTCTGTAGTGATATTCAGCTAGATGTCAATAAGCACCAAATACATTAAGCAGAAAGTCATCTTACTACTTATATAACTATTTTTAAGTTTATATGGGTCACAAGAAATGTTCCTGGTGTTCTCAAACTGACAGTCATAACTATGCAGCCATTTGAAACTTCTCTTTCTTGTAAACTACAATTCTGTGCACTAGTGCTGTAAAAATAATGCAACATACATTCCTGAAGGTTATTTTTGAAGCTATTGTTTATAGAACTGTTTGAATTAAGTTTTGGTTTTGGACTAAAGTTTTAGGCCTCTTAGATTTTATTTCATTACTGTATGTTATGTGCACCTTCTATAATGATGTCCTTACTGAGGGAGGGAAATAATTTATGCAAATTACATAATAAAATGTCACTGAGTTATAATTCATTTTTTTGTATTGATCCCACAAATATTTGAATGAATGCAGAGAATTAGTTCTTACTTAAATTGCCTTAAGACTAGATTACTGCTGCTTTACAGTGGAACTGATTAGATGCTTCCAACACCATCATCTTTAAAATGAAAGTTTTTCTGCCCTGATCTGCTATCACTTATGCACATGAGATTTTCAAAAGGCTGGAGCTGCTTTATAATTAAAGCAAAATCCTTCCCCCCCCCCCTTCACATTTTGGAGAACTTTATTTCACAGTAAAGTTTATTTGTAAGAATGCATTTTCTATTTTCATTATTACTACAATGAAGTACATCCTAGCAACAATTTCTGTTTAGAGGTAACTCTGTTAATCGGTTCATTTCATTTCACCCAGGTAAATCAACTGTATTCATTTTCAGATGTAAAATTACATGTTTCATTCTGTAGTACTTAAATAATTGATGTCTGTTTCTCCTTGCAGGGTCGAGCCTGGATCAGAGTAGCACTTATGGAAAAGCATTTGTCTGAATATATTTCCACAGCTCTGAGAGACTTCAAAACAACCAGGTCTCTAAGACTTTTATTTTTGCAGTGTTTTAGCAAGTGTTGCTCAAGTGAGAGACTTAGGTTTGAAAAGGAATGTTCCACTTGATTTGTATAGGAAAGGATGTCACTAGTAAAAGAGCTGTAACCTAGTAAAAGATATCTGGAGTTGATATCAATTTATTGGATTTTAGCATGCGTAAAACTGCAAAATTGAAAATCCTTTTGTGATTTTAAAAATGTAGAAATAAGTCTGGAATTCTTAAAAGTTCAAAAGAGAAGAAAACTCCTCTCTAAAGAAGGAACTAATTCTGAAATTGTAGCATAGTGTAGAAGATGTAACGTTCCTTTCAAAACTAGGTATGATTGACAGAAAGCCCTAGAGACTCAGTGAAAAATAATTTTTAGAGGAACTTTTCTTGAAGAAGAAAGGAAGAGAATTCCAGGAAACTTTTGAGAAATAGAGGACAGAATTAGTGATCAGGCATAGCTAGGATTCTTGATGTAATATGAAAAATTATTTTTGTTGTGCCTTCTAATGGTAAAACGTGTTATGGTCAAGAGTATGCTTTGTGATAAAACATACTGTGACAGTTTTAGACTAGTTCTAGATAATGTGATTGTTATATGATGCTTTATTCTGTATCGAGTGTGTCTTGTAGATTTATGATGAAGTCATCTAAATATGAGTGAGTTGGTAATACGTTGTGGTACCTTATGTTGAACTCTAAAAGTTTTAGGCATACTGAATGCACTACTTAAATAAGAATTTTCTCTGTAAGGGCTTATGTTCATTTAGAATATTATTTCTGTTTGTAATACTATTTGTACATAGATCTCCATATATTTTGCCAATATTAAGGTGACTTTGAAACACAACTAGGTAAACGTCCCATTTTATTGACGTTTCCAGACCTGTTGTCTTTATTTTACCCAGATTTCCTTGCATTTGCAGTAGACAAGAAGCTCATAAAACAAAGATTTCTGGAAAAGATTTACTCGTGTTGCCTCACACTGAAAAGTCGCTCAGGTTGTCACTTGGGTTTTTGAGGGGGAGATGAGGAGGAAGAGGAGGGTCACAAACTATGTAGTTAAGTAGTACATTCTTTGTCCCTCTTTGGTAGTGTGGTTTGTTTGCTAGTGGATAACAGTGGTATTTTTTTTTTTTACTAGCAGTTTCAAATTAATTTATTTGAACATGTTAATGTTTCATATATTTGAATGTTCTTTCAGTGGTATAGCTTTTGGAAACAACCTCTCTTGCATTCCAAACATAGTAAGTGCAAAGGTGTTTTTTTTTTTTTTGAAGTAATGTTTTAAATACATCTAATGGAAATAAAAGTTACAGTTTCAGATCTTGGTAGTGTGGATTTCAAATCCGCTAGCAATAATGGACACCCTCTCTTTTCCTGTGTGGGAAAAGTGGAAAAAGTGGCCTGATTTTTTTTTTTTTGGTGATGCTCTGCACCATTTATTTAGCATTTTAAATTATATATTGTGCTATATTTATGATACTCCAGTTTATATAAATAATTATTAAATATATGTTACGCATGTGTATGTAGGATATGAGATTCATCCATCATACTGCTAGCTCTTTTTAAACCTTGCTGTTGTGTTTTGGTGCCTGATTTAGAGCTAGTCCTTTAATGAAGCAACACATTATTAGTGTTGGATCTGCATATTAGATTTGGAAGGGAGTTGGATTAAGCATAAGCACACAATTATTTTTCTAACAAATTGGCGAGCACAGACTCTTAAAGTAGATTGTTCTGTTGTGAGATGCATAACACTGAAAGAAGATTTTTTTTCTCTTTTCAAGGGGTCTGTTGTTTTGGCTGGATTACTGTAGCTGGTTTAAGAAATATTGCCACTGTCAGATTAACATCTGTGTCTCACCGTTACAAGAATGCCCTGTCTTTTTTTGTGTGATTACTTCCTAGGCACCATTTTATGAGATAAACTGAACACAGTACAGATTGGTACCTGGCAGTGATTTTACAAATGCTAGTGAAATCAGCTTGTGCTGGGAGCATTGCTGTTAGTTCACAAATGAGAGTAACTGTACTGAATCAGACTGTAAAGTCCATCTAGCCTGGTATTCTGTCTCAACCGGTGGCCACTATAGGCTCCTAGTGCCCTTCCTGAAGTCAGCAGGTAGAGAGCTGAGTCTGTACATCATAGCTTCTGTGTCAGGACTATAATCTCTGTCTTCCCAAAGGAAGCCTTCCAGATTTCCTGCTTCCAGTGAGAATATCTAAGGACTTGGACAACTTGTTTCCTTACAGCAAATGGATGTCTGTTATGAAACTGCAAAAGTGGTGCTTCTGACAGTGTCCATTATAACACAGTTTAATCTTTGGAGCTGTGCCCCAAAATGGGTCTTTTCTAGATGTTTGCCATTCAGCCAACTTGAGCTCTCACTGAACTGTCCCAATGTTTTCAAGCAGTTCTTAAAACAGATGGAGCTTTTGGTAGGGCAGTGTTGCTGGTATTTGTCTGAAAGGTAGGTTGCATTCAATAACCTGGCACCTTCTTGCAATCATACATTGCTAGGGTGGATAGGTGGACTGTGCATCTCGGTTTCTGGTGAATGACCTTTCAACTTTGCCTTTAGTACTGAACAGCTCTTGTTTCCTGCTTTCCACGTGTAATGCTCAGGTGAATTCTAGTGACCTTTCTGCCTCTGCTGCTGCCAAGACTTCTTTAAAACAGAAATTAAAGTTGTGTGCTACTTTGCTAAACAGACCAAATGCCTTTTTCACAAGGCCTTGCATGGCATGAACCAACCAAGATTGATAAGAAAAATCTTATTCACCTGCCCTGTGCATGGAACACTTCTGTCTGGAAGTAGCTTCTGTGGTAGCCGGGGGGAGAAAATTAGAATAAATGGGAGAGAGTGGGGATGTGGTGAGGGAATACAGATTTTAAAATTGTTGCTTTATTGGTCAGTGTTCTCAAGCAGCCTTCACAATTCCCCATATACCAGGGTACATGAAGTATATTTTGAGATCAAGCTGTGGAGTTTTAAAACTTTGGCTAATAGCTGTTTTACAATTAAAAATGGTGTTAAGAAAACACTCCTTCAAATAATGAAAATTTGAAATCTCGGAATAACTGGATGCAGCATGCATCTTTCCAGCATGCAGTATTTTGAGAAATACTGCTACCTGGAAAATAGCTGATTTGTGAAAATTTTTTTTTTAATAATCAACTGCTAAGAATGAAGAATGAATGTTGAACTTTAAAAGAGCCTGCAAATACAAATGTGAGAGGACTTTTTTTTTCATACAATGGAATAATTATTTTTTTTAATGTACGTGACACAAATTCTTCCTTTCAGCAGTAAAGTACAAGATATCTGTATTTTCTTTGTATTTTGTCCATCCTGTTGTACTGTTTCTTAGGGCTAATATTGTATTTTTTTTTTTTGCTTCTGTCTAAATTTTTATGTGCTGTAAGATTATGGGGTTTTGTGCTGTGCAGCCTGTTGGTTTGCTTTATTTGAAATAAAATATGAATGCCCCTGGGGTTCACATGAGATATTTTTACTTAAACTGGATTTCTACAGTTTTCTGTTAACTATGAAAAACATTATTATGATTTGAGAGAAAATGGTGTTAACTGAACTAATTTCTTTTCTATTGAAGGAGATTTTATGAGGATGGAGCAATTGTTCTTGGTGAAGAAGCAAACATGCTTGCTGGTATGCTGTTGGGACTCAATGCAATTGATTTCAGGTATTATATTTGCATGCTTCCTAACAAAATGCTCAAGGAAAATACTTATAAATCGATGCATTATGGACAACATTGTTAGATTCCCTTGATAGTTTGAGAGACAAAACTTAGCTGGGGGGGAAGAGGGAAAGGGAAAGAGAGAGATCTTGAATGGCTCTTCTAGATAGGAACAAAGTTATGCCATATCTATATAGCTGTACAATCTTTCTTTCAGGTATCAAAATTGTGAAAGCAATCAGAATTATAATTGCAGAAAATATATCAAACCTATTAAGTGAAGCTTACAGACACTTGAATCTTCCAGATTTATTTTTAAACTGTAAGGAAAACTATGATTAACTACATGGTTATGCCCTCGTACTCAATGACAGCATTGTAACTGCATATGTAAAAGGTGTAGGTATTTTTAACTTTAGCACTTCTAGGTTTTAAAAGCTTAACCTACAAATGACTGTTTAATTTTAATTTGTGTTATAATTAACTGCAGCCAAACTGCAAAGTATCATCAGATTACATGAAATGACCTTTGCAATCTCTAACTATATTTTTGTGCACTTTGTTGTATGATTAATTCTGTGTTTTGGGGTACCGAAGGTGCAAGCACACCCTAGATAATATGAAAAACATCTGGACGTGTGTGTATATATATACATATATATATATATATATATGAAGAACATCAGCAAGGTACAAAGACTAGAGTGCCTATGAAAAGATCAAACCTGGCTGGTGCAAGGCCCTGATAGTGTTCCTGGTTGGGCCCACTTAGCCTCATACAGAGCCACTGGGGAAGGAGTTTGTTATACAGCATAGGGAAAAGGAGAGTGATAATGCTTTTCTCCAGTCTTCTGACAGTACACTGTTAATATTTACCCTGCAGCAGCATTAATGCTTGTCACAAACCATTTTAGGAGATAAACTGGCAGAAAACAGCACATAGTCTCACTGGATGCACTGATTGATTGACTATTGCCAAAAGGCCTTTCGAGTTTTACTCCTGCTTATGTACCCTTATACCAGTTTTGAGGCTTATTGGATCTCTGAGCCAGCTTAACTTGTTAAAGAATTGAAAAAACACATCCAGTAAGAAGACAGAATAGTTCTTTTGTTGTTAGCTAGTTTGGTTCATGGAAGCATCCTATTAGATGAGGCAGAGATAATGGGACCATAAGTCTTATAGAAGAGAAGGAATAAAAAGGATTGAGTAATGTCTTCCCTTTCTGGTGGCAGTGAGCATTTAGTTCAGCTGCCTGTGGAACTGCAATTGGGTGCTAAAGGGGGGAAAAAAAAACCTAAAAATTCAGGTCTTGATGGCTGAACTAGATCATGGAGTCAGATAAGTGCCAGTGCCACTGTAAGGAAGGGAAAGGAAATGTCTGGTTGGGGTTTAAAAAAAAAATAGGAAGAAAGAAAAAAGGGGGAGGGAGATGTTGAAAATGCAGGGTAGCTTCTTTTGCCAGCATTCAGTCATTAGATTGGCTTAACTGCATCCTCAACATATGTTCTGGGGGAATGGAAGTATGCTGCAAGATGATAAGAGAGCTAACCTTGTGTACAGCAAATTCAAATCTTACCAGATTTTATGAGTTTAAGCTTTACACTATGTGAAATTATTACAGAAGCAGTTTAGCACTATATTGGAAGGACTATAGCTATACATGAATAAGAAGCGTAGCAAGAGTAGGTCTGCAGTATGTAAATCCTCCCATAAATAATCATCAATTGACTGTGGTTTTTGTCTTGCATAAGCATCAGTGATACATGCAAAGTTAGCAGAAGCTGTGTCTTACTAGAATCTGCTTTTTGATGACAGAGGTAGAAGTAAGGAATCTGAGCCTTGTGAAAGCAAGGTTTTAATTTTCTCACTTTTGTGATAATTAAACATGATTCAAATACAGTCTTTTATATCCAGTACAAAAGGAATACAGTAGATGAGTGCTTTATAAAGCTACAGCCATTTAAGAACATTTTCTGAAAGTTAATTTCATCAGTGATCCTCATCTTCCTGCAGCCTAACACCAGAAAGTGTCTGAAAGGAGACAGACTCTGAAATATTTTTGAGAACTGACTTTGACTTAAAGTTAGTAGGATGGTTACATAAGCACTCTGCAAAGACTTTAAATACTGATGATTCCAAGCTCATCTATAGCTTTTCTGTTTCTCCTGCTTCTGCTGACTTTTCCTGTTATTCCCTTGCAATCCATGTGTATTTTCAGAATAAAAGTGGATATTTAAAAATTAGGGTTTATACCCCTTGCCCTAATCTGTTCCTTGATTATGTGGAATTTCTGTTTGTTGGGGTTTTTGTTATCCTGTAATATGCTCAGTGACTCTCATTTTAACATTAAACAGTCTAGCTTGGCTGAGTAGGATTTCAGTGTTTAATACTTTGTTTCAGTGTTTAGGCCTTTCTTATTACTAAAAAATTAAGGAAAATCAGACTTCACATTGGTAAAATTCAACCATCTCTGTCATTTAATTTTCTTGTTATAATCTTATCATTGTTTCTCTGTTTTATCAGTTTTTGTCTGAAGGGTGAGGGATTGGATGGCAGCTTTCCAGCTGTTATAGATTATACGCCGTACTTGAAATTCACCCAAAGGTACTTTTTATCTTTACACTGCTTTTTCTATTTCATTGGCAAAATTTTACTTCATACTGGGCCTCTTGCTTTTCATTTGATATTCAAATTAATATCCATATCAAAATACAAACCTGTACACTCAGCTACCTTGTTCTTTCAGACTGGTGGAATTATTACATGACTCATCAGAGTGAGTCATGCTAACTTTGTTTACTTGGATTAGAATCACAGTTCAGCATTTTTATTTCTTTGAAGATCACCAGACCAAGTTGCCCTTTCTCTCAGGCCTTTTCTGTGTGGACATAAACTTAAAAGTAGTTGCTTTGTAAATAAAAATTATATATGCCCTGCTAAGTGATAAGATATGACAGATAAGCAGTATGCAGTATGAGCAGTTAGCACATAATAGAAAATCATGACCAGCTGCATATATAATCATACCTTCCAGCTACATTTTGGTCTTCTTATCAGCCATATGATTAATAATAAAAAGAATGATCAATATAAAGAGATCAGATAGTAATTTGGAATCTCCAAAAAGCATGGAAGTTAATGGGATGTGTTCTATTGTTAGGTTTGCCAAAATTAAGAAAGTAGTTGAGAGTTAGGAGTAGTCTTGAAGATGTACAACTGAAACATCCTAGTTATTCTCGTTAAGTTCTTATTAGCTTACATGTTAATGACAAATAGCATGGTTCCATTAAAGCAGAATTTGCATCACAGCAGGATCATGGGGTCGCAGGAATCACTACTTAAAAATCTAGTAAATGCTGTTAACGTAGTGGAAAGCATAGTTGTAAGGGAAGATTTCAAATGGGTATTGGGATAAATTAAAATTCTTGTCTTTGAGACAGATGTCTGAATTCTCTGCCGTACATTGATTCTGGATGGTATGGAGATATTTTAGCAATGAATCTGCATACTATGTAGGGAGATACTTATGTTCTGTGAAATAACAGGCATATGGTCTTCGCTATAAACATAACAATACATTCTTATTTAAATTTATCATGATTTAACATAATGACAATCACTTTTTTAGTTTTCTGCATTTTTAGAAACAAATACAATTTATTTTCAGATACTACTCTTTGCCCTGAATTTGGGAAGGAATGATTAAGTTGTCACTTCCTTAAATAGCATATTGTAATAATTTGGCCCTTTGTATTCCAGGAGGGTATCCCACATACAGTTGTCTGACTTACCTAAGATCATAAGCAAATCTTTGCCTATTCTTTAGGTGGCTGTACAAATAAGAGCTTGAAATATAAGCTGTATTTGGTGAGCTATCCTATCCCAATAGTTCAATTCTTTTTGGTTTACAGAGCTTTAGATACCTTTAAGAACTGTGGTTCTTTAATTTCAAGGGGAATTTGCATTTTAACAAACATAGCTTTAACTTGGTTAATAAATAAGATCCTTCAGTTCTGACAGCATCAGCAGTGATGAAGAAGAGCTAAGAACACTGGGCAGCAGTGGCAGTGAAGGCAGCACTCCAGAGAACACTGGTCCTCCTTTCATCACGGATGAAAACAGTTGGTACAACAAATGCAAAAGGGTAGAACAGAAGTACCGGCTTGCATTGGAACAGAAGGTAAATGACTGGTTTTGTGTGGGGGTGATTGAGCCAAAGCTCGTCACCACCCAAGTGGTGACATATCCATTTAAGTAAAGCCAGAAAAATATATAAAACATTATTTAACCTCATGTAAATTGTTTTAAATTTTACAGTCCTCAGAGTATCTAAGTATCTTTGCTCATTGATTTGAGGGAAAAGAGGTTTGAGGAGAAGGGGAAGGGAATAATAATAATTCAGAGATTAGATTTCACAATGTAATGTAGAAGCTTTGGCTCCTTTTTCCAATCTCAGTGTTACAGGCAGTGTATCTCTAAAGTTTTTAGGTTGTGAGCTTGAAGTGAACACAAATGTCGACATGATTTTCCTCTTAGAGGCCACAGAATTTTATTGATGTAGGTAGACTGCCAGTTGAAGGTTTTTGTAATGATAGCGGTCTTATATTTAACACTTAATCTTACAGTAAAGGAAAATAATTGGCAAAGTAATCCGTCTAGGAATGAAAAGCAGAACTACTTTCTCGGTGACACTGAGATGAGTTTTTAGAAAATACATAGTTTTAAGACCTGCTTCAAGCTAGAATGGGAAAGGGGAAAAAAAGTATGTATTTGATTTTAATGATTTAGGTGGCATATTATTAGTAGTAGTATTTTTAAAAGCAAAATGCTTGTCAGTTTTTAATAACAGCATATTACAACTACAGAGACAACAAAGTGTATTAACTAGTGGCAGAGAGAAGACAACTGTTCATAGACACTGAAGAAATAGTGCACAGGAAAAGAAAGGAGGGATCAGGGAAAATGAAAGGGAAGAAAAGTGGAAGACAAATGGTTAATGTTTTTAAGGAGCTTTATTAGTATTTTTACTATTCTTTTTTCCTAATGTCAGAATTTGATCTTGGTGAAACTCTGAATACAGTAAACCATATGAAAGCCTGGAACTACCTAAGGGTACTTGGAGGCATAATTACTTACCTCAGTTTAGGGCATTAGAATCACAAGATAATCTCTCTGCCTTTCTAGTTTTTACTGTACTGAGAAGAAAAAAGATTAAAAAAAAAAAAAGACAGGGTCAGATGGGATCGAGAATGGATCTTCTGACAGTTGGGACTCAGTACATTCACTGTGGCCCAGGTCCTGGTACCAAATCAGTCACATATGTGTTTAAATTCTAAGAATGATTATTGGCGTGATTTTGGGCCTGAGACAACTAGACTGTCCCATATTATTTCAGGTTATTGTTTGTGAATTAGTGTTTGTCAGTGATCATGCCAAATAACCAGGATGACTTCAGACATGGTCCTTTGGAATTTGAGTTTTAGTATAGATATAGCCAGACTGAGAAAATATACCTGAGAAGGAGTCCTGGCTATGTTCAGTTCATTAGGGTAAATGTAGCTACGGATTGCTAAATGCCAGTCTTATTACAGAATGGGTAGAATCAAAGTTGGTTTACTTTAATGCATGTGAGAGAACCTAGATAAAGTTTTTCTAAGTAATAGTGAAAAAGACTTTCTATGGGTTGATGTATTTTATTTATTTTTTTTAAATACCTCTCATATTTACATACAATTATTTCTTTTCTATTTTTGGTCCCTTAGACTTCTCATTTTTGAAATATGACCTTAAATGCTGGCATCCAGGTTGCTGGTACAATCTTCTCAGCTAGTGTAGTATCACTGTCCATACGGAAAGAACTTGTGTTCCTTAGGACTCTGTCTGGTACAGAGGATATTTTCCCTGCTTTTGTAAACCAAAATGTGCCGTTCAAAAGGACTCTCTTCAAATACATAAACAAAATAAAAACCTGTCCTTCCCCACCCCAACAGTTCTTGAAGCTCAGGAACACATTCGAGACAGCATTTCATCCTTGTGTCCAGACAAAAACATAGGATCGTTTTGAACTCCACTCTTCCCCACCCCTCCCTGAAGACTAAAATATTTTGAGGGTTAATGAGGAAAGTGTCGTCAACTCTGGAGAAGCACTGAAAAGAACAAAATAGGTGGATGTTTATTTTTTGTGATTACATCCAGGTGGTTCATTTCCAAGGATATCCCGTCAAAGTTGTGACAGAGATCTGTAGAAACAATGTTGAAACATGGTGTTCAAATCCACTTGCCAGAATCACTACATAGCTTTAGGTCTACAAAAGCACAAAGATATTCAGTGGCTGTAGCAGCAAATGGAGGCTTTGGTTTATTCACAAGTCTAAGATCCAGAAATATTTCTATTCCATGGGAAGTTACTCGCTGATGTAATACTCAAATTTTTGAGCATTACTATTTTAGTGAGTCACATTATTCCTTGTCACATTCTCTTAATGAATTTCCAACTTCTATGGTCGACTAATGTAGGGGTGAATTCGGGTCAGTTTTATGATAACTCTTTGAAAACTTTGATGCATTTAATACAATTTTCAAAATTATGGCTACTCTGACAGCTGTTGACACTTTCCTAATGGTCCTCCTTTAGAATGCCAATCGACAATTGCAGCAGCAAAATAACGTTTTTCCCCACAGACGGAAAATTTTTCATTGTCTAATTTTCATTTGGCATTTGCCTACCAAAAATTTATTTAATTCACTTCAACTATGCTACGTCTGTTCTATTATTACTTGAACAGATGACCATTGAGAGGTTAGATCGACTATGAAATAGAGCTCCTTTCCCGAGTGTTTCTCTGCTTCCCTTTCCGGGACCTTTTTCATAGCAGTAAGTTACAGTAACAATCAAATTCCACACACAGTGAAGTAGGTACCAGGTAATCAAAGAGTGTTTTCTTTCAAACAATGGGACTTCCTGACATTCTGTGTGTTGGAAAAACTGTATGTTTGTGACAAGAAGACCAAGTTGAAAATAATGTATTTTTAGTATCTGATATAGTGAGTCTGATAGATCCTTATTTTGCTCTATTGTCATGCACTTTGTGCAAACAATGACAAATTCCTTTTCTGCCTCCTAAGCATGTGCATTCATTAATAGCACAGGTGAAAGAAGTTTACCTGGGTCACAATATGACAAGCGATTGGATTTCAGCCAAGATAAAGAACTCAGAAGAGTTGTTTGAATGGTAGGATAAGGTCAGGTATTATTTTAGCAAGGTAAATCCTAGTATTGCTTTATTGGATTGACAATGCTATGCTGGTTTAGACCAAGAATCCTTGGTTATCCTACTGTACTATCCTGGATGCTTGCCCAAAGTAGGTGTGGAGGGAAGAATAAAAACAAAGCAAATGTATATGCACTGTTTTTCCTCTAATACTTTCATGGGCAATGCATATCAGCTTAAGGACTTCCTGAAGCTGATAAGGTTTGTCTGTTAAGTAACCCGTGATGGATCTCTCTTCCAAATACTTGCCAAATATCCCCTTGACCCCATGTAAATTTTTAGCATCCAAATCATTTTTTTGGCAAAGCATTCTGCATATCTACCATCTGTTGTGTGAAAAGCCACCTTCTTTTCTGTCTTTTGAATCTGGTTCCTACCAGCTTTGTTTCATGATGCCTAGCTCTTGTATTTTAAAAAACAATGAACAGTTGCTTACTTCCTGCCTTCTCCAGGCCACTCTGGAAATATGATGAGTTTGTCTTTTCCAAGTTGTCTCTTGTCCAGATTAATGAGTCATAGTTTACACATTTGTTACTTATGTGGAAGTTATCTCTTCCCTATTTTGGAGTGCCGTAAACTGTTCAATTTTGTGTAGTAAACTCCTAAATACTTTGTGTACTGTTTATACTGGAGTTTTACATGCTTTCACTGGTGGGATGATGCATCTCCATGTCATTATAGGTAGAGGTATTTACTGTTCATAGTATTATGTTTCTGATACTTCATATCTAAAATCTTTCTGTTAAATGTTTGTTTGATGTTTCTGGGAGGCAGGAAATTTGTGTATGTCCTGATGCATATTTAGTACTTTCAAAGCACTACTTAGTACCTTAACAGTCAATATAACAGTAACATTTGATGGGGCAGAAATAGGCATATTGAAAAGCTCTCAAGATTCCTTGGAACTTGTACTGAGATTAAAATTAATTCCTATCAAATATAAATATATCCAGCAGGTAGAACTGTGTGTAATCATAGAATCACAGAACAGTTGTGGTCAGATGGCACCTCTGGAGATTGTCTAATCCAACTCTGCTGCTCAAAACGAGGTAGACTTGAGCGGGATGCTCAGGGCCTTGTTCAGTTGGGCTCTGAATATCTCAAGGATGCAGACTCCTCAGCCTGTCTGGACAACCTGTTCCAGTGTCTATTTAAAAAAAAAAAAAAGCAAAAACCAAAAACTGGTGGGTTGACCTTGGCTGGGCACCAGGTGTCCACCAAGCCACTCTCTCACTCCCCCCTCAGCAGGACGCTGAGGGGAGAAAAGAAGATGGGAAAAAAAAACCCAACTCGTGGGTCAAGATAAAGGCAGTTTAATAAACCAAAAGTGAAGGCCGTGCATGGAAGCAAAGGAAAACAAAAGATTTATTCTCTACTTCCCATCAGCAGGTGATGTGCAGCCACTTCCTAGGGAGCAGGGCTTCAGTATGTGTAGTGGTTACTCCGGAAAACAAATGTTGCAAATAATGAATGCCCCCCCTTCCTCCTCCTTTCTCTTAGCTTTTATTTCTAAGCAGACATCATATGGTATGGAAGATCCCTTTGGTCAGTTTGGGTCAGCTGACCTGGCTGTGTCCCCTCCTGAGATCTTGCCCAACCCCAGCCTACTGGTGAGCGGGGGAAAACTGGAGAGGCAGCCTTGATGCTGTGCTAGCACTGCTCACAGTAACCAAAACACTGGTGTGTTACCAACACCTTTCTAGCAACTAATACAAAGCACAGCACTAAGAGGACTACTGTGGGAAAAGTTAACTCCACAGCCACACCCAATACAAAACAAAAAAATTTTTTTCTACTTTTAAATAGTTTCCTGTATTTCAATTTGTGCCCATTGCCTCTTTTCCCTGGGTAACACTAGGAAGAGTCTGACTCCATCCTCTTTACGTGCTCCCGTTAAATATTGATACACATTGACATGATTTTCTTCCTCCTCAGCCCTGGACTAAGCAATCCCAGCTCTTTCTGCCTCCTCTCGTATGAGAGATGCTCCAAACCCTTAATCATTGTTGTGGTGATGATTTATATTAATAGCATTTTACTGACCAGCTAACTTCATAGAATCATAGAATGGTTAGAGTTGGAAGGGACCTTAAAGATCATCTAGTTCCAACCCCCCTTCCATGGGCAGGGACACCTCCCACTAGACCAGGTTGCTCAAAGCCCCATCCAACCTGGCCTTGAACACTTCTGGGGATGGGGCATCCACAGCTTCCCTGGGCACCCTGTGCCAGTGTCTCACCACCCTCAGAGTAAAGAATTTCTTCCTAATATCTAAGCTAAATCTACCCTTTTCCAGTTTAAAACCACTACCCTTCGTCCTATCTCTATACTCCCTAATAAAGAGTCCCTCTCCACCTTTTCTATAGGCCCCCTTTAAGTACTGGAAGGCTGCTCTAAGGTCTCCCTGGAGCCGTCTCTTTTCCAGGCTGAACAACCCCAACTCTCTCAGCCTGTCGTCATAGGAGAGGTGCTCCAGCCCTCTGGTCATCTTCGCGGCCCTCCTCTGGACCCGCTCCAACGGGTCCGTGTCCTTCTTATGTTGGGGGCTCCATAGCTGGACGCAGGTGTGGTCTCACAAGAGCAGAGGTGCAGAATCACCTCCCTTGGTCTGCTGACTTGAAACCTGTTTTCTTACTCACCAGGACTATGCCTGTTCTATGTCTATGAAAACTAGCTTTTTAATTATTTTTTTTTTAACGTGGGAACCTATGAAAGAATTATGCGCTTTTCCACAGGCTTCAAGGAATGTGTGAAGTTTTATGCAGTATAGATTTACTGTATACAGCTTTAACTAACAATTTGTAAGAAGTTACAAGCATCTGACATGCAGGGAGTCTGCTTGAAGAAGAAAAAGAAATAGCTCCTTATTATTGTAACCGGATGTATAATTTGTGAACGTACATTTGACCAGCCTGCTATCACAGCTGCTGTTAAATACTCACATTGTGGATTTTTGTAAATGACTAAGTAGTTAGAGTGTGATTAGGATTGCCCCATACCTTTTATAGTATCAGCTGGAAAAAAATGATGTAAATGCACATGTACATTCCAGCTGTACATGTCCAATGTTACTGAAAGAAGTGACCTTCACCAGTTGTCCTACCTTATGCTTTACCGTAGGTGAATATTTATTTCAATAACTTTCTTCTTTGTGATTTTAATGTGGAAGGTGATGTTGCAGTTTTCAAAAAAAACTTTAAAATAATGTTGGATTTTTTTAATATAATAATTCTGGATCCCTTTCATTAACTGTGCGGATCCATATAGACTCATTCTACTCTTTTCCTTCTTAGGCAATATCTAACATCCTGCATCTGTCAAGTTGTAGAGTTCAGATCTTTTTCTTACAGCAATGGCTGTTCTGTGTTGGTTTTGAAAAAAGAATGTGTTTCATGCTGGTGGCATTTCTGTCTCATTGTTTCATCCATTATTCTATTCTTCCACGGGAATATAAATAAGTACATCATTTTCTTGGTATCTTTGAGGAAACATCATAGTAATCTTAAGTCAATTTACCAGTCTGTTTAAAAAATAAAGAAACCCTACAACAAAACCAAAGTGGAACTGCATGCATCTTAAACCAGAAATATGTGAACATACATAATGAAATTTTTTTTTAATAGTGTGTTCTTTAAGGCTTTCTAACACTTACATTTCCAGGGTTACCTTGAAGAATTGGTACGACTTAGAGAAAACCAGCTATCTGAATCTGTCTCACAGAATAAACTGCTGTTACAAAGAATTGAAGATATGGATCTAGCCCATAAAATGGAGAAGGAACAGCTGGAATATATCATTGTGGAACTGCAAGACCAGTTGTAAGTTAGTATAATGGAGAAATGTTGTTAGAGCAGTATCAGTTAATTTATTTAACTTATTTAACTATACAATACGAAGAACTTCTGGTCCTGTGAAAATGAGTCAAACTTCTTAAAGAAATTGATGTATTTTTAGCTTTTTTTTTTTTTCCCCTGACAAGTCTTACATTCAGAAATGGCTCCCCAGAAAACTGCAGTGGTGTAAGAAAGAATAATTCTGAATTTTTTTATTTATTTTTTTTTTTTACATCTGAAATAGCTTACAGTAAACTTGCTTAAATTTTTAACACATTTTTATAAAATGTTCTTTGTATTTTATTACTTCCAGCTTTAAGGCTACCCTTAAAAAAAAAGTATATTGGAGACAGATTCTTTTTGAACACTGTTTTTAAGATGTTAGGCAGAAGAGGGTAAAGAAATATTTATTTTCCTTGCATAGATTCTGTTTTATTTTTGTGGGGCTCAGACACAGTAGAATTTCATCTGGTACTCCTAAAAATATTCAAGCTGATGAAATAGTTTGCTACTCGCCCTTTCTTCAATGCAAGGCAAAATGCTAAAACAACAGGGAAAAGCTTAATTTTTTAATAGAACATGTGACTCCTAATATGCTAAGTATTCAACTATCTTACGATCCTTAGGTAGTTTATCCTCCCAGCCCTGTTTGTTGGGTAGAGAGGTACTGTCCTTTTGCAGAGACACTCCCTGGTAATGTTTAAAGATCCAGATAGATGGAGGACTTGCTGTGTGGTGATGAATTGCCACAAGACTGCTATAGTATGCATCTGAAGTAATTGTATGTTCTGTTCTGTTCATAACAAATGTAAGATAAATTATTTTACCTTTTATGTGGAGTAATCTGCATGTGTCTGAACCCTGAAGTAAAATGGAAGTCATCTGTGGCCTTTGAAACAATCCAGGATGAAATTAATATAAAGATGGCTTTGGGGGTACTTTGGTTCCCTCTGCCTAATGTCTCACAGAGATACCACCCAGAAGGGTCTTTTCTATGCAGTAAAAAGTACTTCCAGCTTATAAACAAAGCTTGGTTTTGGGGGTGATGGGTTTTTTTGGTTGTTGGTTTGGGTTTTTTTCCCCTTCCCCTCTCTGTTTTGTAGTAGGACATTTTATTGGCAGTGCTTAAAATGGATTTTATGAAAATCCTCAGGAATACAGCATTTGCATTTTATTTATGCCAATTTCAAAGTTGAGGAAGAAAAAAGATGTTTTTCTGAGTCTTTTTTTTTATTACTATTATTTCTTTTTCTGATTGCCTGTAAGCTTGTGAGATACTTGTTCATGAGTTCCTTTCTGAACTTACTGATATAGCTAATGATTCATGTCATACTTTGGCCTCACTGATTATTTGGGAGGGCGGGGAGGAGGTGTCGGCTCATTTAAACCCACTCTGATACTTGGAAACTTTGAATATTCAGACCCGCTGTTAATTTTTAGCTGAGATATACGCAATCAGACTGTTCTAAAGATCTCAGTCTTTGGGGTTTGATTTTGTTTGCTGGCTTTGTTATGTAAAAGCTCAAATTGTGGAGCAGTTTCTGTTGTATCTTGACAGTGTGTTCATGTATAGGTGTTTATGAGACACTGCAGTCAGGAGCCTGGACTACACTAGAGGTATAATTTTGCATTGTTATTGCTGTAAGTGTGTAGTGTGCCTCTCAGGTGAACGCTTCTTAAAGTGTGTTAGGAACTTATGGTTCCTTATTGGGGAGAGGGAAGGGAAGAAATATTCCTAGCAGGTTTCTGATGGTCAACAGCAGTCATAATTAACATCTTGTAATAATTCTTTCATACTTGTTTTTTCCTTCTTTTTTCCCTTTTTCTCTTTTTTTTATTCTGTCCAAGGATGACCTGGCAGCAGAATATGTTGTATTACTAATGTGTCTGTAATGAGGCATGAGTCTTGGCCAATTGCTTTTCGTGGTCCAGCTATTTTAGAATGGTGTCATGTAATTCCAAATCTTAGTGTTTTGCTCCCCTACTATTAGTAGCATTTTGAAGTAGTGAATGTATGCTGTAATCCTTTTTTAACTCTATACCAGCAGCTAAGAGCAAGTTTGGGATTGTAATTCTGCCTGAGACACATTACATTACTGTTTATAAAACACTTTGAAATCTGACTCAGAATCATTTGCTGTGTAATGGAAACTATTATAAATAAATAGTCTATATTTTTTTTTTAATTATGCTTTTCTATTCCACTGGCTGTTGTTGTTAAGGTAGCAAGTTCTACCACTTCAAATTTCTGTTGAGTAAGATTTGTTTGTTTCCAAAATGGTATTTCACAGGCACACAAGTCAAAATGTTTTACATATACTCTCAGTGTATTTGGGCAGAATCTGAACCTATGTTTATGCCTCCCCCCTTCCCCCCTGCCCCGGCAGTATAGGTTGTTATTGTTGCTGCCTTGGAAACTAAGTAACACTAGTGATCAACAGGGCCTTCAGGTTATCAATTAGATTACCTACAGAAAAACATTTTCATATTCACATTTAATAAGGCAGTTTGCTATAAAGCATTAAATAAATATGGAGAAAGGAGATTGGAGAAACTGGGAAGTAATTTTTGTTTTACAGCTGCTATGCAAAACTGAATGATCTAAAATTTTCAGTATTCTTAACTTTGTCTTGTACACTTGACTATCCAAACTACAATGAACAAAACAGTTTTCAATTTAGTAAAGAGCCATTTCATGGATCTCATGAATACCAATATCTGGAAAATAGCGAGGCTGAAAAATTATCAAATTAGTTATTCACAAAAGAGTAACATTTTTTGTCTCAACTTAATTGGATTTCTTAGTAATATGCCTACCCATCTGGGGACTGGATGTCTTGCTTTGCTGGCAGGTGTCTGATGGCAAATCAAGTTAGAAAAGCGAAACTGCAGTAGACCACCTGATCTTCAGTCTGACATGTTAAAATTAATGCACAGCTGATCAAGAAGAAGGCTCAGACTAGATATTAGGAGAGACATTTCTGTACCAAAAGGGTGGTCAAACGCTGCAACAGGCTGTCTAGAGAGGGGATCGATGCCCCAAGCCTGTCAGTGTTTAAGAGGCGTTTTGATGATGGCCTTAACACTACGCTTTAACTGTTGATCAGCCCTGAAGTGATCAGGCAGTTGGACCAGATGATCGTTTTAAGTCCCTTCCAACTGGAACCATTCTCTTCTGTTCTAAGAACAGCTTGCTTTTTTACCATGCTTTCAGCATTTCTAGATGAAGTGGTTGCCTAGTGATATGTGTCAATTGTAATAAGGATGAGGCATATTCTGGATTTCATTTGCTTTCTTCAGAAGTGTTTGCCATCACTGGGGGTGTGTTTTTGCCTGGGACTTGTAGTTGAATATTAGTGTGTTCTCTTTTGGCCCCACTTTTCTGTAGAAATAGCATATTTTTACAGTGAGGATGGGGCAGTTCTTAAGACCTTTAAGTGCTTAAAATTAACAGCTCATAGGAGAGCCAAGAGACGCCTGTGATCCATGGTGTGTCTAACTGAAGAAAACAGTTTGAATTCCATAACATTCAAAATGTGATGGGAGAAGGATCACAAATCATCAAGGAACTCTATCCTGGAGTATTCAAAACTCAGAGGCAGCCATTTCTTCCTGCTCTGAGATCCTGCAGAGAAGTGTTGAATGCCTTTTGGAGCAGAGAGACTGATTTGATTGCGTGCTCCATCAGTAAAAAAAATCTGAGCACACCACCCTAATATAGGTATATTTTTTTATTTATCAATTATATACATGTACTACTGTACTAGTATATTACATACATTATAAAACATACACAAAAATATAAATTAAAAAGGATGAGATAAAGATGAAATAAATACTATCTTTTAAATTTTTTTTCATTTGTTAACAGTACAAAAAGTATTTTTTCACATGCACCAAAAGATTGTCTTACACACCCCACTTTGGAGACTACTGCCTTGAAGGACTAGTTAGCTTAGTCAAAGAAGTGGCTCGGCAAAATCTGGAACTGTTTGCCCACAGCATCCTTGCATTAAAACTCTTTCTCTCAGCTTAAACAGGCTTTTTCCCCCCTTAGGGTGATTTTTAGTCTTTCTTTTGGCTTACACGCTACCTGTGTCTAAGGCAAAATGCTGACCTTTGCCACTTTAAAGTTCAGATCCTGCATCTGAAATTGATATTTATGTATGTTAAATATTGATGTATGATTACAAGAGAGATTCCATCGATTTCCTGAACAGTGACTTGTCTCCTGCATAGTGACTCACTGATGTTATAAAAGCTAATCACTTTAACAAAAATATCTGTTGAAATAAAGTGATAAGGAAAAAGGAAAACATTTTATATGAAGATTAAAAAACCCTTAAAATGCCTTTTTTTTGTTTTGTTTTGTTTTCTTCTGCTGTGATTTTTTGTTGGGATTACAATAGTGGTTTGCATATTGACCAACACGGGTTTCCTCCTAAGGTATTTTTCAAGTTTTCAGACTGGTGTTCCTGATGTAAGATGGTACAGCCCCATTGTCCCAACTGGTGCAATATTTTAAATTTTATTTTTGTTAATTTATCACATGTATTGAAAATGTATTTCTTAGATTCAGTGGCTATGCTATATTTCATACTGCTGTGTTTTTTATCTCTCTGCTGTTTCTTCCTATATCCCTGTCCCAAAACACCCCTTCTGGTGTTTTGTGGAGGGGCGCATGGAAGGAAGGAAAGTCAAGAAAACTCTTCTGTGTTTGGAATTCTGCCTTTGGTTATGGCACAAAATAAGACTCAAATTAAATTGTAAGGGCACTCATGTCTTATATTGTATTAAGCTTGTCTGTATAATTAAGAATTTTTTGTATACTTTAGCAAATCTTAAAGCTAGATTTACTAAATTTGTCTGGCTGTTACTTCGGAATTGGTCAGTCTTTTCGAGGCTCAAACAATGCCTCCGTTCTTAATATTTTAATATAGCTGTCTGATACATCCAGCAATACTGCAGTTCCTATCTGGGTAATACCAAATGTCTTCGTAAAGCCAGGAAATGACAGTTTAGTTGCAACCCTGAGAGACTCTTTGCACCAGTGACACTCTTTAACTATAGTAAATGTTCTCTGTGTGTTTCCACTCCTGAGTTGTACACAGCCGGTTGCTCATGCTTCAGTATTTTCTAGGGATAGACTGTTGGAGTACACTGTCCACACACCTATTTTTTCCTATGTTAGCACTGCATTGAGCTCAAGCTCATGCATTCTGCCTTTCAGAGAAGTCCATCAGCTCATTCTCAGCAGCACCTGAACATAGCCACAACAGCTCTGTGAGAGCAGCATGCCAGAGTAAATTCAATTTTTATGTCCAGGCAAAATGAACTTCTCTGTTTCAAATACACCATGTCATTTAGGAAGATTTACTGTATTCTTTGTCGCAAAGATGATTCCTTTCCAAAGATTGGTCATGCCTCATTTGGTTAAAAAACTTGCTTATGAAAATAGTGTCCGTGCTTTTCCTTGCTTTGTCAAGATTCTGTTTGTAAATGCTCTAGAGCCTTCAGAGTGTTGCCACAAATATCCTGCCTGAGAGCAGGCAGGAGAAGGGTCACAGATGAAGGCACAAAGTAGTAGAGGATGTAGGCTATAATTGTGCTGTCAGGGACAAAGCAGAGAAAACCTTGTCCAAGGAAACAGAAGCAGAAGGGTCTGAGCAAAGGCTTTAAAATTTAGCCCGTGTTTTGTGTCTCCTTGCGAGTAAAACTACAAATGCGAGTTGCCTGGCTTAGTAATCCTCCCTCAAAAACTAAATCATCAGGAGAAATAGACTGGATCAGTGCTTTAGCACTCCTACCTTCATTTTCAGATAGTCCTCTTGTAAGACTTTTTTTTTTTTTTTTTTTAAAGAAATGGAATTCCTCAACTGCATAAGTACAGTAAATCCAATTTGTTGTGGCTGCTTTATTTTCTCACTGAAAGGAACTGGGAGATTAAAATTTAATGTATGATCTTCTAGGCGACTTTCTTTCCTAGAATGTCAAAACTGAGAATGCTAATCCTTCTTTCCTTTTAAAGCTTTCATGGATCCTTGCTATCAAACCATAATTCACATTAGCCACACTTTTATTTGTAATGCTTCCTGTATGCCCTCTGTCTCCCTCAAGTATGCAGCAGCAGTTTTAAATCTTTAGTATTGCAGTCTGGTCTGTTTTCAGCTCCTTCTTTTCTCAACTTGTCCGTACTTTTTTTTTTTTAACAGTATAGAAAAAATATTGCATATTTTGACAGATGTTAAAATTGTTTTGTTTATGCAGTGTTTTGGATTTTGTTTTTGTGGAATTCTTTCTTTTGAAGATTGCTGCAAGATTGTATACCTTTTCTGTTTTACAAAAATGTGGATAGACCGCAAGAAGGAGAGTTCTGTTTTCAGTGAGGTGGAAACCTCTGAAGACACAGGAGTTTCCTTTTTGCTTAAAAGTATAACTAGGAAAAGTTCAGCTGAGTGTAGTACATGGACAGACAGACTCCTGCAATTCAGAGTGGAACATACCAAGTGAGGCACAGCAAAGAAATATGCAGAATCAAACAAAATTGCAGCCAAACCCCCAAGAGATGGAGGACACGCTATTCTTAGAATCCAGAGGGACTGCATGGGTTTATTGTGCAGCAGGAAGGCAAAAGCTTCTGGATTGATAGCAGCCTGAAGAAAAGGACTCACTGTGCAAGATGCAGTAGATAGGGAGGGATTTATTTTTAAACCCTCATATTTTAATATCTCGTTCTGAAATTTTAAAAAGAGGGTTTAAAAGGTTATACATATATTAAAATAAACAAATTTTAAAAAAATTAAAACCTTTTGAATTATTGATGTCTTCAAGGACAAGATGTGTTGGTATATTTAGAGCCAAAAATCTTCATTCTTGTAAGGAGTCTCCTCTCTGCTCTCTTTCCTTTTTCCTTTTTTGGGGTTGGTTCCACCCCCCCCCTTAGTGGGTTAGAAAATCACAGGGACTTTCCTTTGACCATTTTATATATTTAGTGAGCTTAGCATGGCAATGTGTCCCCTTCTCTGGGTCTCTAATGTATAATACTAAAATCTATTTTTATAGTGGCATCCTTTCTGTTTTCCCCCATAGCTACACTTCAATGGATAAAGGCATTGCATAAAAGCAGCAACCTAGAAAGCTTTAAGTTACTTGGACGTTAGCGCTTCATGCATTCCAAATTCCCGAATTTTTATCCAATGTAGAATTAGAAGGTTGAGAGCAGGGGGAAGTACAGCCTTTCAAAATAATAATGAGAAGTATTGAACCTTTGAAAGCCTCAGTGTAATGCAGTTGCAAATGATGTGCATTCCTGGTAGGAAAGCATATTGTAAGGGTCATGGAGTTTGTTCCTCTGTTAACATTACCTGAACTTACCTGAACTGACAGAAAAAGAATACTTCATTTGACATAGTAATGCTAAAGGACCTATACAACAAACATCAATGTTTCCTCTTTCAATTCCACAAAGAGCATTATCTCATGTCTAGAACAGGTGAACCTGAGGCTTTGATTTCATAAAACAGTTTGATTAACTTGGTACTGCGAATGGAGGGGATAGAGAACATCAGCTAAAGAATATGGTAAGTCAGTCATGGTGCGTAATCATTAACTTCTGGAGGACAATAACAGAGACTGAATTTGATCTCTTTGTGCTTTACCCATTTAGATAAATAAAATTCCATTACCATTTGCTTCTGAGAGTCCCAGTTTTTCCTGCTTCATTTCTTAAATGTCATATTCATTTATCGTATATATGCTTCTATATTCTGGAAGATACTGATGGCAAAAGCTAGTATTTGATAGTGCTTATACATAAATGAGATGAGTTGAACAAAAGTTATTTTTACATTCTCCTAATATATTTAATGCAAGTTACATGAATTTCAATGCCAAACTAAACGCATTTTAAATGACAAATAGTAAAAATCAAACGAATTTTTGTGAGGGTAGAAGAATAGTGCCAGGTTAGAATGGTGAGGAGAGGCAAGTTCTGTATTTGCAGAGATACTGTTTTATCATTGATATACAGTAACAATCTCTCTAAGATTCTTTAAACAAAATAAATTTATATTTAAATTATCCTAAATTTCAGTTTTATTTGGCTACATTTATTGGTTTAAGTAAATGATAGAGAATTAATTTTCGTCCAGTAAAAAGGAATAGAAGAATCCATGTTATACTTTCAAAACAAAATTCAAAGTTTCTCTAAAATGCAAAAAAATTGGCCAAAAGAAAGGTGAGTTACAGGTCAGGGTGCATACACACACAGTCACATAAATACTAGTTGGGTTTAGTTGGGTTTTTTAAATTATGGATGGTATTTGTAAATTTAGGATACAGCTTATTTTTCTTTCTTTGAAAGCCAGTTTTAAGGCTACAACTTTGTGTCTTGTTTTTTTTCAATATTTTGTTAAAATAAAACACAATTTAAATGATTTCTGGAAAGGCTTAAAATAGAAAAAGTGGAATGACTGAAGTTATAACCAAGAAAATACAGTGTAGCGTGTTACATGATTTCTTGAGTAAGAAGATTTTTAGTTGCCTTTCTATTTGGATATCAAGTGGTTGAGATTTAGGTTGGTGCTTTTTCTGTTTGTTATTGAGATATTCTTATGCAACCACTAAACATAATAAAATTTTCAGTCTTTTGTTATCCAAATTATAACTCGAATTATACTTGGCAAAGATTCTTATTTGCTACCTGTTTTCCTTTCCCATTTCTCCATAGCTGCTGTTCTTTTCTCTGTGTGTGTTTTGGAGTTCCCCCACCCCCCCACCCCTGCTTCTCCCCTTGGATCAGATTTTCATCCTGCATTTTTTTATTTGGCAATTGTGTTAGATTTTGAAGCTCTGTCTTATGGTTTGCATAGTTTGGTAGTTGTATTAATTCCGCTTCAGCTAGCAGGAAGAACTTACATTACTCACAGCTTGCTGCTTTTTTCTTTTTTCTTTTTTTTTTTTTTTTTAATTTNAATTTTTCTTTGCCTTTTTTTTTTAACCAACATGGTCTTCTGTCCTTCAAAGTAAGTCAACATTCCCATATTCACTTTTTTTGTAATTAGAAACATGGCATTCTGAAGGAGGCTTACAGACAAGTATTTGCCAAAACTAGCATATATAGAAGATGCACCTTACAGTTATAATGTTGGATATCTCTGCTGAAACTTCTTCTGGCTTAATAGGTGAGTGGAGGTTTAAAAAAGTGGTTGTTCTGCCAGCCCAAAGTTTACCCAACCATTTTGCAGTTCATACTGCTGTTTTTACTGAATCCAAGGGAAGCATATCAAAATGGCAAAAAATTATTGAGAAGACAACTGGTTTTGGTGAAGTTTTCCTGATCTGCTCTGAAAAAGGATCTTGATTTATTTCCCTCCACCCTCATAGAAATGTTCTTTTAAAAGGAGTTCAGCTGTAGATAGATAATTTGTATTTACATGACTGACACGGGAAGAAAAAAAAAAAATCCTTGCATGACAAGCTCTGTTTGAGAGGATATGTACTAAAGGCAAATTTGATAATCTGTCAAAAAAAGCTGTTTGCTAAGAGTCTTCCATTTTGCAGCAGAAGGGATCTGATAGTTGAATAACAGAATTAAAAGCTGCTCTTTACTTTTCTAAATGTTTGGTTGCTAGTCAAGTTCAGCTTTTTTCTTATTTTCAGTCAAGACCTACTACCTGGGGAAACTGGTTGTGTTCTGCCTGTTATCTTCCTCCAAAGGAATCAGGCCTGGTTATTTGTCCAAGGACATGAAGAGTGTCAGTCACGTGCTACAGCCGTATTTTAATGAGCATATGCAAAATTAGCATATTGCAGTGTGTTTTTATGCACTCCGGATGTCTGTATTCTGAAATAAAATCTCCACCGTAATTAGACTAGAACTAGAGTCAAGCTGCCGGTATTTTTGCCAATATAAGCTTATCCAAGTTACTCCAAAGGTCAAGGAGATCAAAGGCTGTATGACATTGACAGTAATTTTATTACTGGAGGATATATTTCAAGATCTGTAGGAGATAATAAAGGAGGACTGAAAAGATTGCTGAAGAAGCTTCAAGGGGATCTGTTCTGTGGCACAACTGTGCTGTTACACGTGAAGATCTGTTGGCCAGTCAGAAAGAGTAAGAAAATGTGGTGTGGTAGGACATGCCTGCTTTTTTTCACTACAGCGACTGCCATTAGAAAGTCTGCTGGGATCTAACTGCTTGGGCATCTAATTTGGGGAATACGCAGTCTCTGCACAGGGCACAAACCTGAGAGAGGTGATATATTGCAGCATCAAAATCTACTGGTAAGTAACTAATTTTCATGCCTGCTGATCTAATTTCTCAAAGTCCAATGACATACCAGTCCAGACAGCTCATTGTCTCACAGTACTGACAATTCACAAGTTCCCTTTTATTTTAGAGTTGCTCTTACAGATTTTAGTTATATTCATGTATGCTATCAATTTGAGTTTGCATTCCATATTTCCTGTCCTAAATAAAGGTTTTTTTTAAAGCTTGTTCTTTCTTATTCAAATGTTTTTATTTTTGTTTTAAGCTTTTATTTTCACTTTTACTTTTCACTACTCAGGTAGTTCTTGAACTGGAGCACTCATCTGATATAATTCCCTTTCTTAGGGAATTAGTCTGTTTGGTTTATTTCCTGTCTTCATCTGCTGGTAGGAGGGCAAATTGCCAACTGGACTGGCATTTTCTGGATTTGGAGAAATTAAACTTGCAGGTAAGAAATTACTGGTTTTTCATAGGTGTAACTGGAAACAGAACTGACTTTTTGTTTATTAAACAACAAAATCTGTGTAAAATGGGTCTTTCAAAACAGGCTTCTAATGGCATGAATCTGGATTTGATCCAGGGGAAACTGGAAATCTAATCTAGCTGAAGTGAGTCCAGAAATTTTATGTGGTTACGAAGATAAGGCTTTTCTGTATTAGCTTGGACTAAACTTGTTATATCATTTCCATTTTGGGTGCAGAAACCCCACATACAGGCTGTCTTTCGTCCCCATCCCCCACTATGAATGAGCAAATCAAGTCAGACCACAGTTTCAAGATGCGGAAGTCTTAGATGTGTTAATTCAAAGGAGTAATTTCTTATCCTTTTGAGAAGTAGCTGAGCTGCCAAAAGCAATGCTAGTGCGAACAGAACTGTTTGTCAGGTTACCTTATGAATAAATTTTTTTTTTTTTTTTAAAAAAGCTTCTTTTTTAAAAAAAATTGACTGTTTTGATGATCCATTTTCAGAGTGGCTCCTACGTGATTGTACCAGAACAACTGAAGGGACAGCATCCTGTAGAGCAGGGACGGAAATGAGCAGTAATTTGTCAATTGCATTTTATTATTATATGTGTACCATACATAATTATATTCTGCTTGTGCTTAGTAAATAATATCAAAATAATAAATCATGAAATAACCATCTCAAAGTTATAAAAGTTGAGGAAATGAGCAAGTAAATATTCTGGAGAGTGTCTGACAAAGACAGGGCCAGTGAACACTAGTGGAGAAGGATGTTTGTTGGGAGACCTCACTAATCTCACTTTTCCCTACTTTCTAAATCCACAATTAAAGGACTGAAAGTCAAAAGCATGCAGAGGCATTTCTGGGAATAGCTGTATAAACCTGATGTTAATATTCTGGCTGTTGCTGTTATTCTTGAATAAAAGTAAGTAAATTTACAGGCCTGGAGGGAGTATACGTATCTGCACTTCAGGCAGACACTTATTCCTGTCTTGGGAGTATGTTAGTATTGATTAGTTAATGGATCATCACTATTCTTTTGTAATAGGCAGGAATTCGTTAGCAGGATGTTTTTACTGAATACTTTTCTCTGTTTTCTAAGAGGAGCTTAATTTAAATAGCCGTTCCTGATGTAGAGGACAAAAAAATAGAAATGTAAGCCAAATATTTGTTAGTTTTTAATGAGGTATTCCAGTATTAAGATTGCTTTCATCTCTTTTGCTGCTTGCTGTCCCTAACAAGTTATTAGTTGCAGTAGTATTTTGAATGTCTATGGAGTTTTTGTTTCTTTAAATGTTTAAAAAAAAAAAACACCACAATTTAAATGTTGTAACTTAAACAGGGTATCCTAGGCTAACATGGTGAGACTGTGTATATTACACTTCTCTTATATACATGTGTTATGGAAAAATCTATGCCGTGAAGTAATACAAAGGATATTTGATCATTTTAAAAGCAGTTTTTTGAAAATATGTTCTGTCTCCAGCATCACCAATGCTTCTCTCCTGTAATAAATCCCAACAAGCATTTTGCTGGGTTTGCCTCACTTACCACTTTTCAGTATGAAAATAGCAATTCAGCAATTACTTCCAAAGGAAATAGAATTATTGTCTCTCTGCCTGCCATCTCTTCAGTATTTCTTGATTTTTGTAATGTTTTTCAGAACTTTAAACACAATATGAAGTTATCTTATAAAAATATTTGTTGGGGTGAGGACTGCTCCTGTTGAAAGCAGGAGAAAAATAATTATTTTCTTTCTTCAGATCACGAAGTAGAGCTTCTGCTACTTTTGCCAACATGATTATAAAGAGATGGAAAAGATTCTAGGTAGAGAAGATATAGTGGATAGGGGATCCACTATCCACTATAATGGATAGTTAGTGGATAGAGGGCGGAAGTTCACAGGCTTTCAGACAACAAAGAATTTTTTCATGTCTAGATTAGGTGATGAACCATAAATCCATTTAACCCCTCTGCTCTCAAAATAAATTCTTACATATTCTCCCTACTCTACACAAAACTTCTTGCACTCCACAGTCTTACTGTGTTGGTCCAGGATACTCTGGCCATATTTCACATGCTGCCTTTTTTTCATTAAAAAAATAATCATACAGTCTCTGAGTAAGATCCACTGTATTCTCTATGTACCAACTATCTTCCTGAGATTGTTACATTTGGAAGCCATTGTTTATATCTTCTTTTTGGCTTTCAAGTTTTCTATTTCCAGTCTGAAGTTAACAGCTTGTTATATATGCTAGTTTGCTTGTTTTCCCTCAAACTTGATTGTATTTCCTTCTTTAACTTCTCTCTGTAGTAAACCCTTTTGTCTCTCTTACTTTTCCTCTTCCCTTTTTGGAATGTCTTCACTTTTACTCCCGTATTAAATGGCTTAACATATTGTCTACAAGTCTTATCATGCATCATCCTTAAATCATCACAGCTACAAAACCAATAGAACAGTATTTTATCGAATTGTGTTTAAACACAGCACTGCATACTTGTGATCCTCAGTGTTATTCTTATGATGTATTATGGATTTTGTTCCTTATAAGTTATGAGGTAATATCCTTCATAAAATCTAGGCTTTGAGTCTTGGTCTACAGGCATTCAGGTCATTCTTGTTTTCAGTTGGTGTTTCTCGCCAGCCGTTCGTTCTCGGGAACAGAAGCAATGGAATAAAATCTGTTTGTACATCAGCCATTCCAGTACAGCATGTTTTACTACAGACCGCCATTTTATATAGAAGCTTATATATTACATTCTTTTTATGTGAGCTTTTGGTAACATTTTTGAAATATTTCCTAGTCAAGGACCAAAGAGTTCAGTAGCTCCTTTTTTAATGTGTGTGTAAATAACAGAAAATACTAATTTTACATTTTATTCTTGAATATTTTGTGAAATTTGGAAATGTCACAAATATCCCTATTTGCCATTTGTATCTATCCACCAATTTTTCATTTCTTACTTTTGCTCTATGAAGACTTTATTCTAATTTTTCCTCTGAAAGCTTTTATATGCCAAACTTATTTTGCTATACTAGCAGATAAATAAGTTTTAATAATACTATTCTTCTTTTGGTTAAACAGCCTGACAGTAAACATATAGAGGAAAGCTCATAATCTTCATTGCCCTCATTGTGATGATTAAGACAAGTCCTTGTTCAAACCCCGCAGTACCGAAGCCTAGAGTTGGCCAGCACTGGTTACAATGTTTGCATTCTGAGGAACAAGAATCCTACTGTAGAAATTTGGTCTGCCTTGGATAAAGTAAATTGTTGTCTTTTGAGAGCTCTTAACTACTAGAAAGAGCTCTTCTTGTCTGGTCAACTGTAGGACAACACTCAATAATCTTGTGCAGCATTTTTTCCACATTGAGTGTTTTGAAATTTGTATGCTTTTTTTTATTAAAACTTGATCCTATTTCCTTACTTTTTAACTCCTTTCTATAGTAAAGGCTTTTGTCTCAATTTCTTTTCCTGTTTTTGAATAATTGTAGCAGGATCATTTTTGCCTCACGCTGACTGAGTTTCAGGATGATGTATGCTGTGTAGACATGGTGCTTAGGGACATGGTTTAGTGGTGGACTTGGCAGTGTTAGGTTTACGGTTGGACTCGATGATCTTAGGGGTCTTTTACAACCTAAATGATTCTATGATTCTGTTCACTGTAATACTTTGACTCTTAAAATAAGCCTGGTTGATATGTATAACCTGATACTGCCTTTGTTTATCTTGAGAGAATTACTGTTTGCAAACGGTGCTTTTAATAAGTCTTTGCTGCAGTAGAATCTCATGATACTTTAAAAATGGCTGCAAGAGAGCAAACAGCTAAATAATCTACAAGGCTGAAAAAATAGGTGGTAGCTACCAGCACCTGCTGTGAATATTTTGTCTAACTGCCTATTGTCTATACTACTATTTTATATATACTGAATACTGTCTTTGGACTGGTTTTATATACTCAAAATTATTTTTACATATTTTTAAAGATTCAAAATAAAAGCATAAAAGTTTTAAGAGGGGAATAGTTACTTCTGTATCCTACTTGATGCCTGATTTTTCTTCCTGAGCATGGTGAAATGGTTAAAGTACCAATCTACTGCAACAGTCTTTAAATGTTCTTATGCTAAAATCCCTAGAGCAGTTTGGTTAGACTGTTTCAGAATTTCTTTGTCCATACGAAAAGTGGAATTTCAGGTTACTATAGCATAAAGATTTGTGGGAAAAGCCTCAATATTGAAACCCATGTAAAACGACAAAATCCTACTATTAGCAACTTGTCTGTAGATGTGTGGTTTTGACGTCTTTGCTCAGCGTATTTATTTAATAATAACGTAACACTGCTGCTGAGTTGTGTGGTGATAACATACAGGAGTTGTCCAAATGGGAATTTACACATACATGTTATATGTGTATGAATTTGCATTTAGTTACTGTGTGCATAGTTGCTAATACAAACCGTGTCCTGTTACAAAACTTCTATGAAAGCATACAAGAAGTCCTTCTGAATAAGGCAGTGATGTAGTGTGACTGGCTAACCTCACAAGAACTTGCTAGGTCAGTGTTTCAGTTTCCTCAAATCAACAAGCCTTTAACAGACCTGTTTAATGCTCAATGTGCCTCACGGGATTAGGGGAATTGCATGGAGAAATGAATACCATACAAGATAATTGAAATTCTTGAGAGCTTTGGGTTATCAAAGAGGTTATTCCTATAGATCCCTTAGAGAGGAGGGTGAGGGGTGAGATCCCCGGGTAGAAAAGTTGATTGTTTACACTTGCATGAACACTGGGGAAATTCATCATCTTGAGAAAAGTTTCTTGAAAATAGTTTTGTTCACTGTGGTGCTTCACCACCTTCTCTTGCAAAATTCCTGTGCATCTGTCTCCTCTCTCAAATGCAGCTACTAAAAATTCCTTACTGAACTTGCTATTGTCTTACCTTGTTTTGTGGGAAATTTTGGCTCTGTGGGTGGTGGTATGTGCCCATACTGAGGTTCTTGTCTAAACAGTTCAGAATAAAACCTGTAAAAATAGACCTACTGACAATCTTATTTGTACATTCACATAAACGTATGTGTACCACAAATAGTATATTTGATTTGCTATGCAGTTTGGCATTTCAGATAACAACATGGCATTTGGCTTTGAACTCCTGAGTACAGTCCGTACGGAGATACGTAACGCTGTTTGCTAGGCCAGAGATAGTCAAACTTGCTGTAAAGCAGCATTTTACTATTGCCTGGTATTTCGTGGATTGGAGGATTTATGGATTAACAAGCAATATTACTTCTGTTTGTAGAGTTATTCTACAGCAGCATACGGGTAGATTGGCGGTTGCCTTGTACTGTTGGGAAGAGGCTGATCTTGTCTTGGAGTCTGAAGAACCATGTATTTTCCTTATTTCTGTATGACTTTTGGCAGATGATTTCCAATATTGGCATATTAGCTTCCTCATTTCCAGAATTTTAGAAAATTGGTCTGCTTCATGGGAATATGAGGCAAAACTAATTTGAACATTTAAGGTACTCAGTTAACACATTTTCTTTAATTTAAAAACATAAATTACTGGAAACTGTAAGGTGGTAGAANGGGAGGACGAGGATATCACATTCCCGTAGTTGGTTTGCAAAATAGTTGGCCTGTTAATTACCATCATGCTGGAGACAGAATCTTTAGAATGTAGTTGCCTTTTTATTGCTTTTGCAGAAAGATTCTAATTTCAACTTTTTTCTGTTCCTAAATACATCTCAATAGGTTTCTAAGTTGTTTCCCCTAGGAAAAATGAACAGTTTAAGATGCTTTATGAAAATTGCAATCTGTTGGTGACTCGAAGTATCAACTTGGTCAGGACTCTTTGTCCTGTTTTTCTTTCTGTACCTTAAAGAATTGCATTTAATAGACTGAGAATTACTGCTTTTTGTATTCACAGGACTGTGCTAAAGAATAATGACTTGAGATCAAGACAAGAATTAACCACTCACCTCACCAATCAGTGGCCTTCCCCAGGAGCTCTGGATGTCAATGCTGTTGCCTTGGACACTCTACTCTATAGAAAGCACAATCAACAATGGGATGAGTAAGTTGAATATTTATTTTGATTCACCTTTAGAGGAACAGGGAAACTTAAAACTATACATTTCCCTTAACATACTCTGAAATGTATTCTATTAGAATTACCTGCTACGATGTACAAGGATCAGCTGGCACAAAAAAATCAGTTTGTCTCACTTACCGTAACAATTTACTTCCTTTGGGTTAATTGCGGGGACGGCGGGGGGACGGAAACCATTGATTTAGTAAAAAATGTGTTTTAGGAAACAAACAAAAAAGAGAGTGTTTAAGAGAAGAAAGATTAACTGCCTAGGTTTTTTTTTAGAAAACTTTTTACGGAGAATTGAAGATATCTACTTAGACCTTTAAATGTGTTACTATTAAATATTACTTGCTTTGCAGGAAAAGTTTTCAAAGTCTGGACCAACTTTCAGCAGACATTAGTCTTTCTCAATCCTCTCTGGATCCAGGTCACTCACAGGATGGGAAGCAGGATGGAATGAACTTGTTAAATGAAGGTACAGGGCCAGTCTAGTGGCTTCATTTTATTTTGTTCTTTCTAGCTCTGATCTTCAGTCCCGAAGATGAATTTTCAGTATGAACAAAATATGCATTGAACAGCATATTATTTCATTGTTATGCAAATTGTTTCAGTTTCCCTAAGGACTATACTTCAAATAAGTTTGGATTTATGAAGATGCCCGCCCCCCAATAATTATAAGACTTCATGCTGTATTTAAAGCTAAGCTTTAAATATGTTGCATATATTCCTTCTCTATCATAGAACCAGAGACGGCTCAGCTACAAGGAGGATCTTCTGTCATCTTTCTGCTATAACTAACTCAAATCTTTTGAGTTCTTTAAGTTTCCTCTTTTGTTTCTTAAAAGAAAGATTAAAGGCACTGGATTTGCAACTAGCACTGTCATTCTTACCTCTTGCATTCAAATTTATCGGTGGAGATGCAGCCTGACAGTGTTTCTGTTAATAGAGAGAGCAACATGATGGGAACTGTGCTAGTATATAAATGTAATATACACACACACCCCCTTTCAAAATCTGTACGCTTATTAAAGTTTAGCTGCTCCATCTTGTGGGCAATTGTGAAAACAGAAAAGCGCTGGAATACTTCTGAAATAGTATTCTGGGTACAGAACACAAATTGCTATAAAAAATCCTTTTTATATCTCATCAAATGTTAACTTTAAATAGACTTGACAATACAGAGACGTAGTAGTTCATAACTGTAAAATTTCTTGGCTTTAAAACATCAAGGATGTAAAATTTAAAGCTTTTTTAAAAAACTGTAAACAGTCAAAATCTAAATTATTTCAAGTTAGCTTAGAGAAAGTGAAACAGAATCAGCATGGCTATTATGAAGAGAGTTCTGCAGATCTACTCTGAAGTCCTTTTTTGCAATATTAATCGTCTGAATTCATGCTTTGTTTTATCTTCTGTAAATTGAAATGTGACAAAACCACTGATAATAATAGTTTAGGTTTTTATTTCAACACTCTGTCTTTAAAGGTAGCATAACATCTCACTTCTAAATTAGTGAGGTTCATCAGTACCTAAGCTTTAATATAATTTTGTAAGACATGGCATGTGACTCTGCTGTTAAAATACCTCTGGTCTAACTCTCAGGTTGGCGGTTTTAATTAAAAGATGAGAAGTAATAAACTTTCACATTCCTGTTAAGCCCACTCATGTAGTCAGATTTTTTTAGTTCACACTTGAAAGCAAGGGCTGTGCCTAAACAGTGTTACGCTGCTCTTTGTGCATTTTATGTCCTCAAATTGAATGTAGTCTTTAAAGGGTAGTTTTTATGGGAATAAAGATTTTTCTGAAAGTGAAGACTTTTTAAAAGAGCTAATCCAGTTAGTTCTTTAGAGAAAGCTATTCAGTCACTTTAAAAAAGTTCAGTAGAGGTAAGACCTAAAATCTATTGGAAACTGTTAATAAGAACCATAAATGATGCAAGAGAACTACATGACACTTTTTTTTTTCACTATGAATTGTTGTGCAGGGCACAATTTGGGTTATTTGGTTTTTTCTTACATCATTCTCATGAGAATAAAACTTTTCTGTCAGGAACAGGAGACAATTTTAAGAAATGCTACTTTATAGATGTGATTTAAAAAAAAATCTGGTAGAC
Organism: Ibidorhyncha struthersii; assembly: GCA_013398815.1. Lineage (NCBI taxonomy): Eukaryota > Metazoa > Chordata > Aves > Charadriiformes > Charadriidae > Ibidorhyncha > Ibidorhyncha struthersii. Next base: position 989,194 of record VZSZ01006963.1, on the reverse strand, counting down.
TGGCTTATCAGTAAAATCTTGTGCCTGTGAACTTTTAAAATCTATTTTAATCTCTAGTTTAAGGCATCTTTTCTATTCTGCAGGTGAGCCAGGAGGATGGGGAGATGCTAGTAGATCAGATTCTTTATAATGTAATTTATTAGCGGAGTTGGCACAAAATAACTGGAACAGATATTCTGGAAAGGGAAGACATAAAACAAATAGAGAAATTGTCCAATGCAGTCTTATACCTGTAGGTATGTTTCCTGTTAACCGTCAAGTGTATTTGTCTGACAGGGCAGATACTTGCACTGCCACTCCTGCGCTGCAGGGCTTTTGTGCACTGCAGGGCTTTTTCCAGTTGTCAGAGCCCAATGCACTTCAAATTACCAAGGTTTATTTCTAAAGAAATATATCCTGATTCCAGTTAATTCTACTCCTTTCTGAGAGATTTAAAATTAGGTCTCTGGTACTAACATTGTATTAGCAACATCACTTCCATTTATATATAGCATAGTCAACTAAAACCAGTGCTTGAATTAGTAAGTTCAGTTCCCCGTGTAGTCAGTGGAGCCTCTGAGTCTCCCTCTGTAGGAGACTGACTCCAGCCCAGCCATAAGGCACAACTAGGGATCTCTTTACCACCTGGACAGGGAAGGTATGGCATAAATTACATGTCTTCCTAATTGCATTTATGAAGTATGCATGTGCTGAAGCAGTAATATGTAATACTGTAGATGAAACAGGTTTTTTTATTCCCTCTTTTTTTTTTTGTCTTGTGCTGTAAAAATTATTAGCTTAATTCTTGTTTTTCTTAACAGGGAAGGAAGATACTCCATCATTGCTTGGTCTTTGTGGCTCTCTTACATCAGTAGCAAGCTACAAATCTCTCACAAGTTTGAAATCAAGTGAATACCTTGCAAGTCCCACAACAGAGATGACAAGTCCAGGCTTAACACCATCTTGAGATACACACAAGAAGGAAGAGCTTTGTGTTGTATGCACTTGGTTTATGTTCCATAAAATGACTTGCCATGAAGACTGCTAGTTTTGAGTTAAAATAAGCTGGTTTATTTTTTCTTTTCATGTTTACCTGTTTAATTCACAAATTCTGTCAGTTTTCATCCAAACTTTTTTTTTTCCCCCCAGAGGACTTTTCAGATTTTCTATTTCAGTCTTGAATTTATTTAAAGCTCTTGATCAGGTACAGGACATATAATCTGATGCTTATGACTGATTTTTAAAACGGAACAGTTGGAAATCAGTCCCCTACTTAACTGCCATGATCTTTGTTTCTTCTTGCAATGGCCTGGCCCTACTTTAGCCACGGTACTTCTCTGCAGTGCTTTAAATATCTATCAACTCTTGCAGAACAGACAGGGAATCCTTAATGCCAGTCTTTGTAGGCAAATAAATATTTTACCTAAAAATCCAGCTTATCATCTGTGTATGTTGCATAGGACCTCAAATAGCGTATTTAACCTATCAACAGGTCTTCTCAAGTTGACTCAATGTTAGATTTTGCATTCCTGTTAGTATCCTGGCACTTAAGAGATGTCTGAATCACACTGAAGAATCACACTGAAACACTCTTACTAATCCTTGAAGTTGCATGTGAATAACAAATGTAAGTTGATCATCTAAGTTGAGCATACTTAGCAATTGGTAAATGTTGTGGAGACTCACTGAATGCTTTTGAGTGACCTGAGTTACAGATATACGAGATTATAAAAACAACAACAAACATCATAGGAGAAATTTCTTGGTTGTTTGGCCTTGCTGGAAAGACTAGGGATGGTGGGGTTAGCACCTTGGGAAGCTTGGAGTGTGTGTTCATTGGCAAGATCCCAAGGAGAGTGAAAAAAGGGAAACAAAGACAATGTAATGACAGTATTCTCATGTTAAAGATTTTTCTCATTCCTGTAGTAGTGCAATAGGTATTTTTCTTGATTAGGTAATATGGCAGAACTTAAATAAGTCAGTTTTCTCAAATTACTTGCCATTAATTTAAATTACTGATAAAAAAAAAGGGAGACATTTTTTAAATGAAACTAACTTTCCAGATTACCCTACAGTTTCAAAGTTTGCAAATTAATTTTTGAATTGCAAACTATATTCTTAATTCTTTGTAAGATACAATGGATCCTTTATCTATGAATTTTGCTAATCAAGGTAATGCTTATCAGTATGATTAGTAACTTTTTAAACGAAACTTAAATGCATGTAAGTACGTTGTATTTATAAGTGCTAGGGAAAATGCTTTTTTGTGCCAAAGAAGTTTCATAAATTGTTTACATGAGTAGCTGCAATACAAGACAGATTTTTAATTATTGCTTACTCTTAGATGTTTACAGTATGTCACTACACTGTACAGTTTTAGTTGGTTTGCCTCTTGTAATGGTACCTTGGCACTACTACTATAATCTGGTCATTTTAGGGTGGGCTTGAAAGAAAGAGAGGATTCGTTCCTACCTTTACTAAAAACTACAGGAAATGTTTAGCCTTTGTAAGTATGAGGCTACGCATCTCTGGAACGCAACGCACTGTTGGATTTAGCTGGAGGAGGTTCAAGATACTTTTCCTCAACTCTTCAGTCCCCAGTGCTGGAGGTTACTACATCCGCGGCAGGGTAAACAACTACTGATGCTGGTTTAATGCAGATTTTTAAAGCAGCTTAGCAAAATCCACCAGACCTTGTCTTTCAAGCCCTCATGCAGTTAATTTCTCTGTAATAAACTCTGACCTTTAAATCCTTTCACACCCTGTCAGCATGTCCATTCCTTCATGTAACTGGGTTTTTGTGTTACCACGTTAAGCACCTGTTCTCTCTTGGCAGTTGAGTATCATTATTAAATACTAATTTGTAAACTAGAGATGCATTTTTACTACAAATACAATGAGGGAATCTGGATTCCACAACTTGGCATTCTACATCAAGGTACAGTGATTTAATCGGTCTTGTTTGCTGTTAAACACTTCTCCCACTAGGTCAGTATTTTGGAGGGGGTATAATCATGATCTTCAGTCATGTTTGCTGATGGCTCTTTTCTTGGAGCTACTGGTGTGAAATTCATGTGTCATTTAACTGAAGTCTTTTATGTGGTCTGACACCACTGTGAGTTTCTGGGTGTCATTTTGTGCATGGGAAATGAGTTATGTGTGTCTTTCTCAGTTTTAAACATTAATCATTTTTCAAAAAAAAAATTGATAAAATGCCAAAACTGTATGTTTTGTTGCCTTGACGTTCCATAAATGTTGCATGTAAATTAAACATTTTGTATCATCACTAATTACTAGTTCTTGTCTCTGTTTTAATCGTACAGGATAAAATAAGACCATTCAGCAAATTACGGTATTACCAAGCTTATAACAAATTCTTTTCTTGTAAAACAGGGAGACTTTCTTTTTTTTTTTAATTGCTGTATTTCATTCAATGTGGTTCAAAATTTGCTGTTACTACTTTCTTTCTCTTAAGCCTTATTTTGAAGTTGTAGTGTGAAATTACTTTGAAAGTCACAATGAGGGGACAGTATTCAGTATCTCCTGTGGCAGTACCTCTTGCCTGCACCGCACTTTACAGCTGATGTTTTTACAGCTAGAGCATTTTTCAGCATGTGATGAATTTTCACCAAGGCCAAACACACGCTGGGATGCCTTCTTCATAGCAGAACAGGACTGAAGTTCATTTCTTGGGTAAAGCACACCTGAAAGTTGGTGTCTTAATGACGTGACTACTGAATTGCTTTTGTATCAACACACCCCTCATTAAAATTCAGAAAAAAAATAAAATTCAAGCACTTTATTGGAAATGCATGAACAAAGGGATATAGTGAGGGTAGTTAAAAAATAAATTAAATTAAAAAAAATGATACAGTTGAAGCTCTGATTCAGTAAGTCAGGTGGCTATGGGCAAGGGACATGCTGCGACTGTTCATACCACGTGTGCGGAGCACACCGTAGCAGGCAATGGCTGCGTCTACAGCAGTAAAGTAAATGGTTCTTGCCTCCAGACAGATACACCTCTGAGTCAAACTGGCACGGAACCACGGGTGCTTATGCCAGCAGACCTGGCCTGCAAAACCAGGTGCTTCCATACAAACTGTGTATGGGGAATGCGCCCCAGCAGGGAGCCTGGCCCTGCCACGGAGCTTTGTGACTGCTTGTGCCTCCCAAAAATGTGAGGGATCGTTCCTCCGGAACACCTGTACAGCCAGTTGTCTTCAGTGCCTGGGTATGCTTTAATTTCTTAGAGTATTACCTTAAACTAAAAAGCCACTGCAGCACCTATCACTGTATTCACCATGCTCTCTGCGTTTCTAATGAGCACAATGTACTTTTTCCAGTTTGACCAAGCACAAATACAGGCTGGGCAGAGAATGGATTGAGAGCAGCCCTGAGGAGAAGGACTTGGGGGGATGAGAAGCTCAACATGAGCCAGCAATGTGCGCTTGCAGCCCAGAAAGCCAGCTGCATCCCGGGCTGCATCAAGGGAATGCCAGCAGGGCGAGAGAGGTGATTCTGTGCCTCTACTCCATTCTTGTGAGACCCCACCTGGAGTACTGCGTCCAGCTCTGGAGCCCTCAGCACAGGAAAGACATGGACCTGTTGGAGCGGGTCCAGAGGAGGGCCACGAAGATGATCAGAGGGCTGGAGCACCTCTCCTATGAAGACAGGCTGAGAGAGTTGGGGTTGTTCAGCCTGGAGAAGAGAAGGCTCCAGGGAGACCTTAGAGCAGCCTTCCAGTACCTAAAAGGGGCCTACAGGAAAGATGGGGAGGACTTTTTACAAGGGCATGTAGTGATACGATGAGGGGTAATGGCTTCAAACTGGAAGAGGGGGGATTTAGATTAGATATCAGGAAGAAATTCTTTATTGTGAGGGTGGTGAGGCACTGGAACAGAGAAGTTGTGGAAGCTCCATCCCTGGAGGTGTTGAAGGCCAGACTGAAAGGGGATTTGAGCAGCCTGGTCTAGCGGGAGGTGTCCCTGCCTATGGCAGGGGGGTTGAAACTTGGTAATCTTCAAGATCCCTTCCAACCTAAACCATTCTATGATTTTTCATTTTAAATAAAACTGAGAAGAAGCCAAATACTATTTTATAATACATATTTGCATAAAATATAGAGCTGAAAATAACAAACATGCACAGAATTAAGCAAGAATAAATAAGCATTTATTGAATTCATTCTATATCAGCCTCCTTATGGAGGAATAATCATATATAACTGGAAGCCCAAAACTTTTCTGAACATCATTTCAAATACCCAACAAAAATCTTTAGTGAGATTGAAAATTAACATAGTGGCAGTTATTCTTCATTGATTTGTCCAGCCTGATTTTTTTGTCTTTTAATCATCACTGAAGAACAGTCAGAGCACTTTTTTTTCCTTCCCTTCCTCCTTTCTTTCCTTTTTTCTCTCTAGCTGCAAGAGAAGTCACAAAACCTTCAGTGATACTTAAGGGTCATGTGTATTTTCTTCGTCTTGAGAAAAAAGAAAAACTGAATTTATCCTTTGTGAAACAGTTAAAAATGAAGTTGTATTTAGTTATCAAGTGTAATGGCAGAAATTCACTGGGAATTCTAGAAAATGCCTTGACAGATTCAAATTTGGCACAATGTATTTCACCATATATTTTGACTTCACACAATCGGAGAATTAAGGATGTTGGTTCATTTTTTCATTTTTTTCATTTAAATGAGAAAAGAAAGACTTCCCATATTCATACGTGCTGATCATTATGGCACAAGCAGGAGCAACTTTAAACAGCCGTGGAATAATACCTGCCCAGAAGAGAAAGGAAAGTTTTCACTATCATTTGTTTTCAGACCGAAGCGCGGTAGTACCATTCAGCGGTCACAGTATGTTGATACCATAGTGTATCAGTGTAAAACTGGGATTCCACCTGTCCAGTTCCTCAAAATACCAAAATTACTGGCTGTAGGTGTTACCTCTGTAATAACCTTACGCGCTCACCTCTGCCACGCTGCGTGGCTGCCTGCCTCAAGTCCATTGTGCCTCTGCCCCTTCTGTCTCCCCACCCAGGTGGAGCACCTTGACCTGCACGGCTACTTTGCTCCAGCACAGAAGAGGTGGCGCCGGGGGCAGACTGTGCTCTCGCCAAAGTGCCAGTGCAAACTTGCTGCTCGTGTGGGACAAGCAGAGGCTTGTGACGTCTCAGGTGGGACACCGAGAGGTTCAGGAAGCCCTGAATATTGAAATGGATAAAGTTAGGGAGGAAAGGTTCAAGTACCATGCTGGGCCGTGGTACCCTCTGCCGTAGGTGTGTGTCTCAGCTCTTCAAGCCAACTGTTAAGTAAAAAACTTGATTCCTCTGCCACTGTCTCCTAAAACCTACGGCACCTTTACTAGAATGGAAGGATCCTGGTCACATGTATAAACAATAGAATTTAGGCATTAAATGTCTCCCATTACAATCAACTGTGATCTTGTCTGTAGAGCTTGGAAAGCGGTTCAGCTCACTTAGAGGTAGGAAAATATGGCTGAATCCACTTGTCTACACACAGCCATCTGCTTCCACTTGAAATGCAAAGACGTTTGCGTGGTGCTAGTGCAGATGATGCATAACCTATGGAAAACTTGTGTCCCTTCGGAAGAGCAGCAGGAAGCCAGGCAGAATACCCCCAAGGCATCTCACCTATGTGTGGGTGACTGAACCGAGGGAGTGGCTGATCAAAAGAATCTCTCTACACTCTGTTACTCCCATGTCAAGACCTAAATGTAGGTATTCTAATCTATGAACTACATTCCACCCAAAATACCTAGTAATATTGATACTTTGTAGAGTCATGCATTGTGCTGGCATCGTACTCTGAACCGTGCAAATCCCGTTACCCAGCTATGTCATTGCTGTACACCAAGTAAAGCAATTTAATCTCTTTCAGCAAACACAAGTCTTGAGTCTTCAACCGTGTAGCCACTCATGCAAGGAACCCCAATGAACCAATGCAGTGCTGTCAACACTGGTAAGCATCTTGGGTTTGGAATGTCTCTTGCAGTTGTTCATTTAAGTATGAACTACTATAGGCTTTTCTCTCAGTATTATTTTAATCTCAGTATCTTGTCATTTCCTCCTTAGGCTGCCAGAGTCACACATGACGACACGTGTGCATCATGAAGGACTTCTGAGCATGGCGACACCAGAGTGTTGCCCCAGCCATTCAACAGAGCAGGACAACAGCAGCCTCAACCATCAGGTAGATTTGCTGAAGACAGAAAGACACAGGAATCTCTTCCCTGACAACCTGAGAGAAGGACATGGGGGGAGCTGAACATCAGGTACCAGGGAAGTAAGAAAGCTTAGGGAGATGAGCATCCTGAGGTGGACACATAGGAAGAGCACTTTGTGACTATGAGCATTTTATATACGTTCAAAGTTGAATTTTCAATCTCCGGTTGCCATACATAGAAAGGAGGATATTCAAAAGCAAAACACTTTGGGCTAGTAAATTATTGATAGAACTACCTGAATGTATGTATTCAACAAAGGCAAAGTTTCACCCCAGGTAAAGATTTGCTTTTGTTTAATGAATGACAGTAGTTCTTCACAAAAAGATATGATAGATAAGATAGAATTCTTGAGGATGTGTAATCAGCTTGAACATTCACACTGTGAATATCCATTTGCACTGTTGTGTGAGGCTGGAAACTCTGATTCTCTCAGTCCCTGTCACGTGGGGTGGCAATCCCAGACTGCCTTTGTGCATACTCAGGTACACAGAGTGGGAATTGCCTAGCACCACCTGAGTTTCCTCTTAATTCCCATTCAGCCACAATACAGGAAAGGGAGAGAAGGTAGATAGTAAGTGTGCTTGTGGATGGCAGGTCTCAAAGAACTGCATTAACTGATAATCACAGCACAGCATAGGTGTGCGCTCCCAAAATGTAACACAGTAACCTCCATATTCATATTTACTTGGATATGAATCGCGGACTGAGCAGCATGAAGCAAACCTTACAAGCATTCACCATGAAATGCATGTATTTTTGAATGGTGGAAGAAAGTTTAGTTATAGGTAGGTTGGAGGAACTAGGAACCTCATACCAAGCCATCATCCAGGAAAAGATACTCTATTTCATTTGATATGGGCTGAGATGACTGCAGACATCTTGCTAAACACTCTGATGTTTATTAAGACAAACTTGATGATGGTGATGAACCACAGTGAAGCACAAGTATTTTGGAAGGTAAGAGATAAAATATGACTTTCTGTAAAGTACAAAAATGAACATCTAGAAGAGTTAAAGGAACATACCAGCTTCTTTCTCAAATGGCTCCGTAGTCACCATACTACGGCTGTTGAACCCAGGGATGAAAACTTTCAGCCTCCCCCATTCAAATTAGGCACCAACACCCCATTCCTCTATGAAATAACAAGGCATAGACAAATCTACCTGTCAAAATGCCCTCCACTCAGAACACAAGCATTTCCACTCGAAGCAGACTCTCAGAGAAAGAAGAAATAATGTATTGAGAGATCGAAGAGGGACAAATTATATGATGTAGAGTTCTTTGTGTCTCAAGAACTCAGGATATCTGCTGTGATGTTCAGTAAGTTGTAGGGATCTACTCTAACGCAAAAGAGAAAGAAATTAGAAGAGAAAGAGGGAATTGCAACCATCAGAACAACAGGCACCTCCCATGCATCTTTCAGGCTGACAAAGTTCGTAGCTGCATGGAAGAGATGTTAGCAGCTGTGGTCTTATACTGTTACTGCTCTGGAGACAGAAGTTTTAGAATGGTCTGGTCTAAGGCTCAGCTTTGCTGCAGAGCTGCAATACTTTTATTTCTCAAGGGACAGTAGAAACAACACCAAATGATCTAAAAATGGTGCAAAAATCTTTAAGAAGTGAAGACGATAATTTTTTTATTTCAATAACGTTCTTACAGAAAGGCAAATTTTCTACTAAAACCTGAATTCCTCAGGCATGTGGAGCTTTACAGCCAAGACCTTCCCACTAGGATGGCAATGCTTGTTCCAGCTCCATCTTGCAGGTTGTCCTAAAAACTAGTTGGGCCCACAGTAGTTCACCACAAAGTTCTCCCAGGGTACAGAGACATTCAGTTTAGTTATTGGAAAAGTGGGTTAAAGAGTATCTGGTCACTGCAGAGAGGAAACGAGGGTGGGGAGAGCAGCATATAGCTAAACTATCAAAATACTTTTGATTTTAGTTACCAGATTGGCAACTAGAAACACAAGTTGCATTCTATGGCTACTTAGGACAGAATGGATGAGAATGCAACTCCAATTTCTGGGAAACCAAATCTTTTCTTCCTGTTTTGCTTGACCGAGCATGCCAAATAGAAACCTCTGACAGATGTTTAACAGGATCCATGATAGCTGCTGCCAAATATCTACAAATCTGTTGAAAAAATTCCATGTCATTCTCCAAGAGAATATTCTGGGATCTAGCTAAATCCATCATGAATTACTGACTTGTAAGGACTTGTGATTATCTCAGAAGGGAGTCAACCCTTTTTGGTAACTACAGAAGTGGAACATTCCCTGAAAAATCTTAAGAATCAAAAGAAATCTTCAGTTTCAGGATGAGGTAACAGTGAGGAACTTTTGCTCCAATGCTGGAATGTCATTTTTCTTGTCTCTTATGTCACCTTGCCAGCTCACAAAGTCCCTGTTCTGGCCAGGGCAGTTTGTTTGGTTGTGCAGTGGAAAAGACACTCATAAGTCTCACGAGGTCTCAGGAGCCTCTAAGATCACTTCTTGGTGCCCGAAAGTCCTCTTACAATTGAGCTGTAATGATGAAAATAAGATGGAATAATATTTCCTGCTGAACCTCTCAGGAAAACGGCCAGCTTTGTTGCTGGAGGCTTTGAGTTAGTACCAAAAATTAGGTCATATGATTAGGTAGGATTCACTGGTTTCAGAGCGTTGCCAGGATTTGAAAAAGACACCAGAAGGTATTCCTGGGGTTTTCTTTTCTATTCTATAAATATGCAGGGTCTCGATGGCCAAGATATCTTATGATGGTCAGTGATACGTATGTGCTGGTCAGCAGCAGAAGTAACTACTGCACATAGTTCAAGGCTAAAAAGTGATTTTTGCCAAAGCTATCAAAAAGACTAAAAGACAGTCTTTAAGACAGTCTGTGCAAGAAGAAAAATAAGATACATCAAGGAATTACACAGCTAAATGGGGTCTTAACAGTGACATTCTGTCTTACTGAATGGCTCAGAGGAACTGAAACAGCACCAGCTATATACTAAACTATGAACTGATGTGCTGAAAACTGGACACAGCTGGGCAGGAATGGTCCCTCGGAAAGTTCAGTGAGGGTAAGAAAGTTATGTCAGATGTGTACACCTATGTGAGTACACATGAGATAACGTACAAGTAAAATTTAAAAACTCTTTGACTCATTCAGAACTCATTAGGTTGTCAAGATTGCATTTCTCCCTTTGTTTAAACACAAAAAATTAACGAAGATTTTAAATAATGTTTCTAGTTTGAGAGAAAATTTAAAGGAAAAAATTCTTGGTGAATAAGTGTTGCATAACCTTGAATCTCCCAAATATTATACAGTATTCAACATAATTACTCCCACCTAGCAAACAAATACTAATTTAATTGCCATATCTTCCAGTCCTCTGTAAAAAACTGCATCAAAGTCCAACTTCAAATGACTGCATCATAGGATAGATGTGATCTATCCTGGGCCTAGTGTTCACAGGCCAATAACAGTATTTTATTATGTGAATTCTACTTCAAAATATCTATTCCATACTCAGATTTCTTGGCTTCTCAATAATGCATCTTCTTCAAAGACTAAGTAGTGAGACAAGAAAAATACCACTGAAGCTTAAGCTCTGTTTCTGAGACAGAAAGAACCAAAACTGTTGAGTATAGAAACTAGTATGAGGTGAAGAACAAAAATTAGGATGGCTATTCCTAAATATAGGTGCTGCAACAATACTGACAGTTTGGAAATTTTTAGCAATGGACTAAAAACTGCATCTAAGAAACTTTCTCAGTCCAGAAACACCCCTGTACTGTACCAAAATTCTCTCTGTACGTATGCATGTCTGTTGCTTTATATATACAAACTATTCTATAACTGAGAGTATTCACAGAGATGGAAATATTATATAATTTATGCACGTTAACATCTGTAATCACTTGTTAGTGGTTAATAAACTTTCGCTCTAGTCTGAGTTTTTTTAGAAAGATATAAAAAGATTTACCAGCAAATAATCCAGTAATCCCATTTTTAGCGACAATTTTCCTCATAATTGCCCAGGTTGACGTACAGTCCCTCTGTGGAACTCAATACAGTACAAGAAAACAGTGAATGAAGCAATATATACAACGCCACAGAAAAATATTTTCAGAAATCAGAGACAGTCACTGCAGATGTAATTATTAGGTTTAATTAATTTTATGTTAATTTTATCCATACTATTCATACAGGATGTCAAATTCATACAGTATGCAAATTCATACAATACTCAAGACAGCATGACATGGAAGAACCCGTAGTCACGCCTGGAGTAAGAGATATGAACAGAGACGATATTCCTTACTATAGTAACAATAGAGTTGAAAAAAGTCATCTAGCTTTCAAACGAGCAAGTCCTTCTCCATGTCACTTAATACATGCAGCTGAAAGATCATCACAATTCAGATTTTTACCCAAGGACTTGCCTTTATGGTAAACTGAACCGAAAGGTAAGTTTTGAGAACTTGATATCATAAGAATGCATAAATCTTAAGAATGAATATAATAATTAAGCTGGGACACTACACCTTACATTTAAGTTTACAAAAATCAACCCCCCTCCTAAATTTATAAGTTAAAGAAAGTATAGGTCTATGAGATGTGGATCGCAGCCCCTTGTAGAGCTAAATCGGGTACTATAAGCAACCCAACTGCAGCAACATCAAGAAGCAATCTGCATTGCAGACATACGCAACTGTTTTAAATGGAGGATTTTTTTTGTGCTATTTCACTCTGCACATGAACTTTGCATTGATCTGTAATATGAAAGTGGTTAAGAAATTTTTTTCTAGATGAAAGTTAAAACAGTTTCATAGAACACATTCAGCAGGATCATCCCACAGCATCTTGGAAGCCACAAAATATTTTTGCAGCCACAGAGAGACACTATGTAGATGCATAGTCAGTGTCCAACTCTAACAGCAACTGGATTTGGAAAGAATTAAACTAGTACAAATTATAGATAACCATAATGAAATTTTAAATATATATTAATCTAGTTAATATCAGCCTGAAAAATATATGGCAGCTACCTGTGATTCAAAGTGGTATTAGCAATGAATTCTTATATTCATCAGCACAAGGGAAGACTTGAAACACAGTAACTATTTAAAGCTTTTCTGATCTTTTCAATGTGAGGGTGGTGAGGCACTGGAATAAATTGCCCAGGGAAGTTGTGGAGGCCCCATCCCTGGAAGTGTTGAAGGCCAGGCTGGAGGGGGCTTTGAGCAACCTGGTGTAGTGGGAGGTGTCCCTGCCCATGGCAGGGGGGTTGGAGCTAGATGACCTTCAAGGTCCCTTCCAACCTAAACCATTCTATGATTGTCTGTTCTGCAATGAAACATAAATACATTTTTTCAAGAATTACACCAGAAAAAAAAATAATTTACCTGAGAGAATGAAACCTCATGTCAAAAAGGGAGCACTAAGTTCTCATAATATCTTTCTGAACTAGGCCCTTCAAATTGGTTTCTGAGCAGAAACCATTTGAGTACTCAGCCTTTTTACTGGTCTGTAATGTTAAAGCCATGATCTAACATTAATGGAAGTCCCTCACTTGTCCAGGTCCCAAGCAATGAAAAAAAAAGTTTTTAGATACAACTTTAACTTGTATAAAACATAGTGGTGCTCTACTGAACACAGAACAAAAAAGAAATTTCCTTCCACTTTCATCCTTTAAAGCTGTTAGTATATTCACTAATATGCTCTCAAAAATAACTAAAATCACACAAAAAGAAGGTAAAAAACACACAATGTGAGCACAGTGCTTTCTCTAATATTTAACAAAAGAAGAATGTTGTTATGATTGGCCAAGTGATAGTGAACGTGCAAACATTTTATCATGTTATTTTTATCAACTCAAACGTCTTTATCAATAGATCACTGTTCACCTGAACATTTTATAAGAAATAAGGTTTTTTGCCTATTTAAATTTACTTAAATGTATACAAATTTGCAATTGGTCTGCCTAAATGCAATAGCTCTGGATTTTTTGGTTTATATTTTATACCATCTTATTAACCTAAACGGTACTGAACTCCCACCTTTTCCCTCCTCCATGCCATTAATGAAATACTGTATTTATCCTAGGTGATAAAAAATATCCTATGAGATGTTACAATTTGGAGAAGAAAAAAGGCCTTAGTGATAGAATTTTTAGATGAACTTTAGAATAAGAGACAAATACTTAAAATTCCTACCAAAAGTCTACATACTCAAACACCAGTTTTCATTTTTCCAGACATTATGTGTTTTTTTTCTCCTTACCAGCAACTTACTTTTTAAGGTCTCACTCTCCCAAAGTTCAGTCTGCCTATGTGTTTTTACTACATCAAATGGCAGAGTTATGACAGCTGCAATCTATCAGGAAAATAAATCAGTTTTAATGTTAGAGCACAAACAATTAAGATTTAATTAATTTTTTTAAATTAAAGTGCACACAATTTAGAACTAGATTTGATATTCCAAGCACCTGATATTATTAAAAGTCTTGTATTTCTGAACACTGTAATTTATTCAGATATACCTAATCAGCTTGAATGGCAGGCCATGTGTATTTAAGGTAGATGCACCCCAATACATACACCATTTCTGAAAAAATCATATAAAATCATTCCTCTTTTAAATAGTTCATTAGTGGCAATAATAAGTACTACTAGAAACAAAAATATATACTTACAGAGCCAGATGCTGCTCCTGAAGTAAAAGCAATAAAAAATGTTGGTTCACATGCACCAAATTCCTTACACATCATCTTCTTGAAACTCTCATAATTATACCAGTATATTGCTGGGGTTATAAAAAAATAAACTTGCATTACAACACATTTGTATGTCAAATACAGAAATTCTTTTATGAAGTACAGATGTAAGAATTCTACTGTGGCAACGGGAGCAAAAAGAAACAAGAGCTGAAAGCAAAGTAACGTTCTCTGTGATGATCCATAGACAGACTGCATTGTTCCCCTGATCTCCATATTCCAAATTTCTTCGTATGATACAAATTAGCCTAATCATATGGTCATTCCCATAAAGTAATCCCTATCTCACTACAATCTAATGCAAGCACTGCAAAACTCACATACTGTTTTTTTTAAAATTCAGTTTAACATAAATCAAAATGTAGGCTTCTAATTATTTGCTGTGTTTTCAGGCATATTTCACGCGTTTCATAGATCTCACTATCTCTACAAAAACGTGTTTCATACAAAAGGAAAGGTTGCTCAGGACTGCCTCATACTCCTCTATGGGACCGAGTGTAAAATTTGATTCTGAGACAACCAAGAAATACAACTTTGCTTTCTGGAATTACGAAGGGGGAAATGCCTGTGTGAGGACTGTCAAAGGCAAGTCTGATGAACAACTTCTAGGAATAAGATCTGTTTCTGTTTTCATCTTCTGAACCAAACGGCACCCTTTCTGTGTTCTAACTAAAACTCTTTAAACTACGTGCTAGTGCGCCGTGGGCTGAATTATAGAGTGACTCCTTGTGACAGATAGTCAGATAAATACGGCAAATGACGGCTGCATATCCTGAAAGATCTGTGCCTCATTCAGCACTGAGCTCTGGAGGCTGTGCCAGCAGAGAAATATCAAAGTATTTTTTTGCCATGAAGACTGCCAGCACATATGCCTGGCATCCAACATTTTGCAAAAGTAAATGCAGGCAGTATCTCAGAAGGCATTCTCAGGGTTTGAGGAAAACCTACTATTGAAATTTACATAACTGTAATTTATCTAAATCCAAAACTTTGCTTAAGCACCTGCAGAACTCCTTTCCTTGTATACCTTTTGTATTTATATTCTCTGCAACACTGCTTAAAGAATGACTCAAGTATTTCCCTGCCAGGGCAGGGTGGGTTGGAACTAGATGATCTTTAAGGTTCCTTCCAACCCAAACCATTCTATGACTATTGTTAACCCAGTTCCTACGCTTATAAACATTCACAGTTTAAGTTTTATTCAGGTCTAGCTAGCCTCCTAAGGAATATGGCTTGAAGCTTATCATTCACACTTAGGCTAGTAACACAGTGGGATTCTAATCATGCTGTGCTGCTTGAGTCATGCTGTGCAGCTTGCCTGTTTTCACAGAGGAGCTGCTTTCTCAATACAAATTTTAATTCCCCTTGAAAGAGCTAACTTAAGCTAACTGCAGCAAAGGCACAGACTGTGCTGTAAGAATACCAGAAACCATGATGCTGTTGGGGCATCATTCAAACAGAAGAGCTAAGACTGAAGGTATTAAGGGAGCACATCTTAACTGCATAGAGTATTTATAAGGAAAAAATAATCAGAAAACACATTTGGAAAAGGCATTAAGCATCATTTAAATACTCAGCTTTTTATCATCAGAGTTTTGTGGCATTTAATTTTGTGGGGTTTTTAAATACATTTTCCTTCTGACTCTTTATCAATAGTCCTTAACCTATAAGGCGGTAGCTGCCTGTTAACCTGTGCCTCTGCCTTTCCAGCACCCCATTATGCCTACGAAGTACTGGGCACAGACAAGTGCCCGCTGGCTGTGAAGTGAATGCCAGAGCAGCATGAAGACTGACTTAAAAACAAGGATGTTTCGTACCAGTGGAGAAACTGCAGGCATGGCCACAAGAATCTGAAAAGGGCTGAGAAGAACACACACAAATCACCTTAGTGCCCTCTTCCTTGTGCACTCCCTCACAGTCCTCTGATCTTCCCACTCTGTTAAAAGCAGTAGAGGGGAGGAAGATCACTAGCTCCTGCCACGTTGCTACAGACAAAAACCAGAATAAGAGTTTCTACCTGAAGTCAGACAACAGAAATTAGATGAAGAATTTGAGTTCTCTTACAAAGCCTAGCAGTGCAGCCTAAGAGAAAGATGCATTTAGCAGAGAAGAAAAATAAGTTAAAAAATAAAAATTGAACAGGAAGCACTTTGAGGAAAAGGTTCATATGAATTCCGACAGTTATCTTCAGTCTTAGAGAAGGCATGTTTCCATAGGTTCCAAAGCCTTCCCTATCACTGAAGGCTAAATTAAGTTCCATCAAGTAACAGGATCCTTAAGCAGGAAATACAGTACAACCACAATCTTCAAACACCTACCAGTAGCAAAGTGAAAGAAAAGAGAGCATTATTCATTCTGAAAAGAAAACAGTTGAAATAACATAGTTCTGTTAACTCGCTTAACTGCTAAGTACAATTTTTAACTAAATATCCTAATCACCCCCACTTACCATGCATTGGTTTGGTTCACAGCCAATTTAAAATTTACTCCAGGTGCACATCTAAATGTGCTCAAATCCCATAAGAGTCCAAACCAGTGACTGGTTCACTAGACTGTTTGGAACCACAAATTAAATTTGATGTCAGATTATTTTAAGAATTAAGTAGGAGAACAAAGATAGTGGGTCAAATATTTTGAGGGTTCTCTGCCTCCAAAAATAGGTTTGAAGCATTTTTCTGGGCCAACATAAATTGTTCAAAAGTGTTATTCCTGGTACTATCCGAAGGACAGAAACTGTTTCAAGTACAATTGATGCCTGATGATCCATGAGCGTCCTGACAAAAACAGGTCTCAAAGAGAAAGGGGCTTTTGCCGCTGGCATTAACAAGTCCTTTAGCAGTCCCCTCTGTACCTCACAACATAGCAGAGCTGTGACAAAAAGGGAGAACACATGCTCTTCTCTGTCCCAGTTCTTAAGGAATAGCCCTAGGACTATCTATGCTCTGTATCAGACTTTTCTTCTGCTAGACTTCCAGCTTTGGAGCTTTGCTAATGAGTGGTGCTCTACCTTCACGGTTTTTGGAGCAGTTACACAAACTAATTCACCTTGCTAACAAAAATTCCTGAAAGCACTACTGTGTCACTCTCTCTTTATACATGTTTTCAGAATTAAGCATTAGAACGCTTAGATACAGCACATTTCTCTATAAGGAAATAGCCACTATACCTCTCACAGAAAATTTCCTACTGAAAGTCTTCAAAACCAGTCATTGCATAAGCTAAAGATGAGAACAAACAGTCTACGTATAGAGAAAGGGAACATAACAATGAACCCCCTGGTATGCACAAACAAAAAGGGGGGTGGGGTGGTGGAAATCAGGTCCTCAAAGAATTTATAAAAACTCTCAAAAGGGAACAAGTAAATCTCAGTCATTCTTAAAGCTAACCATTAAAATTACCTAAAAGCACAGAAAAAGTCTAAAAGAATTATGCATAAACAGATCTTCTGAAATAGCAGTTACTTGCACAGAAAATAAACCCTACCTGAGAAAGGTACATCTCTCAGAACAGTAGAACTCCAGCCCCTCCACAGGGAAAACCATCCATCTGTAGCCACTTTACTGCTGATGCATGTGTACAGTTGATTGTAGGACAAATTGCGATACTGCATTCTAGTTCTGATCAGCTCCAGGGGGCTTACTACAGTAACCGAACCAACTGCAAATGAGAAAAATATGCGTTTTTTAAAAAATCAACACTTACTATTAATATTTTCTGAACATTAAAGTCAGATCTCACCTTGCTTTATATATTTGATTCCTTTCAACTCTCCCATTTTCCTTGAAATAATTCCCAAAGTAAGTTTCTTTTTCAGATAAGTATACCATATATATATTCACAGTACCTAAACTTTCTGGGCACGCAAGCTGCCTACCTTTTTTCAATACTGGCATGTTGTAATCCATGTAACACGCTAAGAATCCTCATTTCCCGATTTACTACATAAATAGGCTGAAAATTTCAAGTACTTATAAAGATTAATTTTCAATAATTGCCAAGTGTAACTTGAAGCATTTGAGCTTGGGGTTTGTTTGGGTTTTTTTAAGGACAAAAATGATGGTTAGAGATTAAGCTTTTATTGATTTCTAAGCATCTTTGCCTTTCTTATTTTAAACTACCAAGAATATTTAGCAGGTAATCTGTATCTGATAAAGCAATTCTCTTGTATCTCTTGGAAAGAGCAGTGAGTCATCACTCACTAACAAGCTCCCATCACACATGTAACAGACTTTAATGATTTTACTAGATCCAAGAACTCTTCTCCTGTTGGATAAGGTTTCTTTGACATGTGACTTTAAAATCTGGAGCAGCCTAATAAGAATTTGCCACATCACTACAAAATAACAATTCTTTCTCCACTAGCCAGTCTTCCAGTCCCTCTCTTAGTTGTCACAAGTAGAATATGGAACTACATCTCAGTGTCTTCTAAGAAAGCCTAAAAATATATGACCTGATCTACCTGTACAAAAATAGATGAGGACAAGGATAAACAAAAGTAAGAAAAAAAAAAAACTATATCATACAGCAGTAAACCAGTACAAGCCCAATTTTCATTTTCCTTGTAATTACCTATGTAGCTTCCATTATAGAAAATAATGATGTTTATTATTAGATTCATGACAGAATAGACTTTAATTAAACTGTCCTTGGTAGCAGTCTAGAAATATAAAATTTTGAACAAATTACAAATGTAGTGGAAGTGTAACAGCAAAAATAAATCACATTATTCCGGATCATTTAAAGCCACAGCAAATTTACTTTAAAAACAAAACAAAACAACAAAACCAAGAAAACAGCACACAGGTATTTTATTTCAGTTTTCCCTTTAAACAGATGGCAACTTACATCTGCTTAAGGAACCTGCAAGAACTGGAATGTGTTCATTATCCTTTCCCAGTCTAGATTTCAGAGCTTCACTCAGTTGGTCATAGCAGGTAAAATAGATTACTGTGGTAGGAAGCGCCATTATTCTAAAATATAAGAGAGGGAATCTAAATTAATACAAGGAGAGCAGGAGCATAAAGTCAACCATCTTGTATGGATATTTTGCTTAAATAAGGAAAAGTTAAATCTCCAGCTATGTGTTACGGATGAAGAAAAAGCATTAATCCCATGGCTTTGATTCACTGCCTCTAGTTCAGAGTTTCAAATCTGTGGATTTCCCAGTTTTCTAGTTTTCATTTCATTAGGAAAAACTGTAAGGAAAATGATGGTGGATCAAAATCTGTCAAAATCTGTTTCATATTGGCTTTAAAATTATTTTGAAAAAGGAATGGAATGGAAAGATTTGAATTTGAAGCAACCAAACAAGACATTATGCAAGTAGCTACTAACCTTAAATTTTTATTAATTTAACAATTGGAGAGTATTTTCTCTATCTTAATCAACACTTAGGATTCTCACTATTTGAAAGACAATGTGGAATGAGTAAATATAAGCTTTTTCCATTTCAGCATAGTACAGACTATAATGACAACAGCTAAATCTTATAATCATTCATTGTAGGGGTAAGGCACCACATCTTACTATAAAATGACAATTATATTTCTGTGTTATGTCTGTGCCAATATAGCATGTACCGCCATTACCAAAAAACAGTGAAGACTGCTTGGAAAACCAACAAGCCATAGTTTAGATTTTCTTTTAAAAACTGTGTACCTCTCTCCAATCAAGAAGCTGGTTCTTCTCTGCTGGAGTACAGAAAACAAGTTGAAGAAAAAAAACTTTGTCATGGCTGAAATACAGACCTCTTAGTTCAGCTAGGTCCTAAAGGTTTACATCCTGAAATTTTCATATGCTGCAGAATAAATAACAAGGCCTGAGCTCCATCATGCTTTGCTTTCTTGTGCCTATATACTGAGCACTGTGTGGAAATCAAAAGTGTACCAGTGCTTTCACACTGGGCAAAACTTCTTGTCTTACAAGATACAACTTCAATATACATGTTAGATTTGACACCTTTCTTGGATTGTTCATGGAGGAGGACATAATTACAGAGGCATTAATTACTATTTGTACCAGGTTAATATGAATAAAAAGATAAAACACCTTGGTGCTGTTTAGCCTGAAGAGAAGACCAGGAGGAGATCTGGTAACAGTGTTTAAATATGTAAATTGCTTTTGTAGAAAGAAAATGAACGACCTGTTTTCTATGACAATGTTGGATGGGATAAAAACCAATAAAGTATTCTGGAATAAAGGAGGTCCTAGTTAGATGTTTAAAAAAAAATAAGGAAGGGTAATGAGGTGTAACACTAGAGTATCTGTGGAAACAGCTGTGTTGCTTATTGCAAGTCATTAGTAACAAGCTAGGACAGCATGTATCTATCAAAGACTAGCACTCTCTAACAATCAAGTTCAAACCTATGATTCAATGATGCTATCAAGGGGATGGTTAAAGTAAGGACACCATCTCTAAAAGGCAGAATGAAAAGTCTGATGTTTCTGCTTAACTACTGAGAATATATCAAAGAAGTTGCACGGAGAAATCTCAAGATGTAGCAAAAATTATACTGTCACTAGATGTTTCTGATCGAACTGATTACATCATTATCTGTAACTTCAGAATTTACCAAATTTTTAAAATCACTTAGAAATAAACATACTAATTTGCCTAAATAATGAAGTATTTTTTTAACAATAATTCATAACATGTTACAAAAAAAAAGAACATTCAACTTACAGTGTTGGTGGAAGTCCACTCCACAGTGATTTAATTCCCTCTATTTGAATAATTTTCACAAATGCATCCTAAAAATACAACCAGGCAAAAAGCAATAATTGGCTACAAACTTTTGTACTCAGTATTACATTTTAGCTGGCAGAACACAAAATTAATGTATTAAAAAGTATGTTTCTAAAATGGCTTATCATTGTAAGATCCCAATTTTGAAACTGCTAACACTAGCTAATATAATAATTTTTAATTACATATTTAATTACACAAATAGTTTCACTGACCTGAAGACAAACATGTGTGATTGAAATTAAGAATTTTCTTCCATCTTTAAAAGACTGATGTAGCAAGTTTATATCAGTAACTGACAGCTCTGTGAAAAAGTTATTTTCAGACCTAATACAGCATAGCAGCAACTTGTGGAAACTTCCCCAAAATAATCTACTAAATTTTTTTTAATACATAAAAAAAGTTTGAGGCACGAAATAGCAATTAACTCTCCATGATTCTTCAGTACTTGCTTTCTCCGACAATGTGACCACATATGTGTAATGTATATACACTATACCATATTTGTGGAGGCTTACAATTAATATCACAGCTGTCCCATAGATTTCCGAGACCACAGACAGCAAAGGAACACTAAACCTTGAAGGTCATTCAACTGAAGTCACCATCAAAAAGACAAACTCCCTAATATTAGGATACCTAATTTTCTTAAACATTTGGGGGAAGAGGTTGAGATTTGATGGATTAGAATATGCTTAAGACCAGACAGTCACAGGGCCTCAAAAGATACAGAACCTGACAGACCACAAGAAGGACTCACAGGAGGAAAAAGGCAGAGGAGAAAAGAAAGAGAAATCCAATGACTGAGCAGCATATTTATATACCTTACTAACTATAATATTTGTACAGTCCTATCACTGTAAACCTACCATGTCCACTACAATTTTCTTTACTGCACAATTGTCCAGCACTCTTTTAAAAAAAAAAAAAGAAAGGAGATCCAGTGATGTGATAGTCATTCTTCTTTACGAATCACCTTGTCACAGCAAAAATGGGCATAAAATCATGCCAATTAGAAAACTAAGTGACATTCTAAAAATTACATGGTAAAGCTAATTGAAAAATTCAAACTTATAAAGATTAAAAAAAAAAAACAAAAAACTGTAAAACCGCTCAAGAAACCTTTTGCACAAACATTTCATTCTTCTTAGAAATTTAATTCTGAAAAATCCTTGATCAGACATGTAATTTAACGGCAGAGTCAAACAAAATCTTGATTAATGAAGGAGCATCCAAGTGTCCAACGGCAAGTCTGCTTCAAGTGTCTGGGTAAAATGCTAATCCTACAAGTTTCAATGGATCCAGAACTCGACACATGAACTTAACTTTAAAACACTATCTGTGTTGCTAGTTCAGCTCAGGAGCATACTGGGAGATCTGTGGACATAAGAGCTGTAAGCAGCAACAGAAAATCAGTACCTGCAATCAGCAACTATTGGCAATACAGGTTAAGTGGGGAAAATAAAATTATAGAGCCAGTATCCTGCGAGGACTGCTGTGCAGCTGCCCCCTTGTTTGTCTTAAGGAAGGAATATGTATTTTCTTGTAGAAAGTAGAAGGTATCATTAATCACCATATAAATTACACTGTGAAACCACACAGACACCCTCTGAAATGGTAACATTCTACCAGAACTTGAAAAAAAACAATAAATTTCCAGTACGCCACTTAAAAATGTTTTCAACATACAGTTTTATATAAACGTGAAATGTTCTTACCAACATCCCTTTGAAATGCCCAGGTTTTTTATACCATGCTTTGCTGTCCCCATTCTCACAAACACATATATGATCCATAAGGCCATTGGAGTATACAAAACACTTTCCTAATAAAATGGTGTATAAGAATATAGTTAAAGCTTGTAAGATTGTTCTTACTCAGCAGCAACTTCAAATTGGATATAATGGCGACACTGATTTATCTCTGGTTAGACACAGAGGGGCAAAATAATCTTGGAAAGTCAATGATGGCAAAATAGGTAAAAGGAAAGAGGGAACAAATGTAGTCCTCAGAGTGCCAGACTAAACTAACTGCTCTCACAGGCTCCAGGAGACATGTTTAAGTCATACTACCATCTGCTGAAGGCTAAAAACAACGCAAGACCTAAATGTCATTATTGTATGTAACTATGTGAACATCTTTCAGACTTTTAAATCTTTTATTAAGTATCCTCAGCATCCACACTACAAGTGGACGTATTATACCTTAGGTTAGACTATATTTATACCAGATCACCCTCTCTACTTGTTTTTTATTTCTTCTACATCATGTACTTTGAACCTGTTTGATATAATATTATTGCCATTACACAAACATACTTTGAGCTTCACATTTTCAGATTTCTGAAGGGTTTAGAATTTACTAAAAAAAAAGGATAGAAGGCACAAGTACTTTTCCTGATTTACAGCAAGAGTGACTGCAAATATTCATCTCTACATACAGCATGAAGCACCAGTCATCTCTTTAAAAATCTTATTTATTAATTACAACTAAATAGTAGGAATCATTGGCTTATTTTTGAGTGCACAATGTCTTCATCTATTTAGAAACCAAGTAGCAAGTGACTTATATACGACTTACTACTCTTTTTCAAAGGCCTCTGGATTTTGGAGGAGATGAACTTTGGTATAGCAGCCTGATTACATAAGCCCTCTGATGAAATATTTAGTTATTTATTGATAGCTTTTTTTTTAAAAAAAAACACCTCAATTCAGTAATAGTTGTACCTTCTGCAACGAAAGCCTGTTTAAAATGATTTGTATTTATGGGATTTTTTTTTCCCATGGTGTCTGTTCATTGGCACATTCTTTCTTTAGCAATTTCAGTGTATATTGCTGTGTTGCTTTCCCCCCTACCCCTTATGATTGCGAAACAAATGAAAACATTCTGTAGCTCAGCATTATGATAACTGCTAAATACAACAGCAAAAAGCAAACTGCCTCCTCCGCTACACTATGCATTTATTTACCTTTGGAGAATGGATTGCTTTGGGCTTGCAGTCGAGTTTTGATAACATCAAGAGGAGTTACTAAAATGAAACAGAAGTAATTTAGAAACACCCTGCATGCCCTGAAAATGTAGGAGTGTACACATGCATTACCATGAACTTCTATGACTTCTTCTAACTTTTTACAGTGTTACCAAGCAGAGGTAAAAAGGAGAACTACAAATCCTGTATGGTTTGCAAGTGACCATATGTATCTTTTCTAATTTACTAACAGTTGCAGAGACAACAAATATTAAGAGATACACAAAGCTCATCCAAAATCCATTGTGTCATGTTGTCTGGAAGTGCTAAAACTTGTGCTATTTTGCTCTGCTGCTAACATTTTATGAGCGGTATACTACAGGGCATATAAGATAGATTTTGGTCTCAAGCATATAAAATATTACAGCATTTTTCGTGTGTTTATTCTTTTCCAATAAACTGACCGTAATAGCTATGTTCAAAAGAAAAACATTAAACTCACTATACACTTCCCTTCTTTGCTGTGTGTAGACAAGACCTAAAACTTTAGAGTTGTTGAAAAAAAAATGAAGGTTTCATGAACATTTCATTGCTTCCCCTCCAGCCCTTAAAATTATTAGAGGCCTAGACATGCTGAACACTACAGTGGCTGGTCAGCTGGACCAGCCTCTACTGATTATATTGACTGAGGGCTCCATTCAGTTGCCTGCATACAAGCAGCTAGCACCATCTGAGTCTCTAAGGTATCCAAAATATCCACACAGGTGACAAACAACACAGGCTCTACGACCTTACTAAGCAGCAGCTAGAGGCTAAGTCAAATACTCTGTCTAGCACATCTCACTGAGCACACCCATATGCACAGGCAACTGGCTCACACCTTAGCTCTCAACTGATGCCTCAGTTGACTCACAGGAGGTTGAATGTCCAGCTCATATTTCCACATCTAAATGTAGGGATCTAAACGTGACGCGTGCAGCTCAATTCAGAGACTTAAAGTTTGGCATCTAGTAGCATTTTAGCTGCTCGCACATATTCTGCCTTGTCTCCCAGCTGCCACTTCAGAAAGGAGGCGGTCTCCTATACCTCTTGAAGTCTCGAATACCAACACCTTACGCTGTACTAGAATCTTATGTACACACAGTTGAAATCCATGTTGGAAATTCCACAGGTCTGATGCAGCTTGGCTTGCTACTTTACCTAACATCACAGGATGAATGGTAAAAAGACTATGAATTTAACAGGTTCCTGGCAAGATTCTGTTTTGTAAAAATTTGGAACTCTTGAGGGGGAAAAATCATGTTTAGAAAATTGCACATTGCCCTGCAGCATAATCCATGTTAAAAGTCAGAACTAGCTAAGCCAAAAAGTAACTGAAATACGAAGTATACACTAATGAGCTTGGAGAACTCCAAGGGACATGAAGTGCTGAATCTAACCAACCAATGCCTCCTTAGGTATGCATGGCGAAGGAGATCCTGAGCGAGATGACTGAATATGAGGCAGAAGATGAATTCTGAAAACTATCCAGAAGCCTAAAAGACTAACAAAAAGCTAACCTTAAAAGCAATGTTTAGGGGGCCTGGGGGGGGGGAACAATAAAAAGCTTTGACAGTGTAAGACGTCACAGCAAAGTAAATTAATGTTACTGCTGAAGTGGTGACATGAAGGGGACATCTCACAGGGGCCAGCCTCACAGAATCTGAGTTTTGTACTGTAAAGTAGACTTTTATTTAAAATCTGTTTTTTAACCAGCAGGAAGTATGGAAATTAAATTTTATTATTAATTTTTTTCTTGTAGAAAGAAAGCAATCAGTTACTATGCCAAGAGGAAAAAAAGACATAGAAATAAAAAGTTAATAAAATTAGTATTATTTTCAGAAATGGTTAAAAATTCTCAGGGACACAAAAGATTTCAATTAACCACATTTGTTAAAATACAAAAAAATGTGAGAAAACTATCCAAAATCATCCTTGTTGACTGTATTAGTGGAAATTTATAACCCATATACATGCAGACATCATGCTGAACCAAACTGAAGAATAATCACTTTGCAAAGTTTTTTCTCTGTGGCAAGCTTGAGAGTTTGCCTTACCAAATAATGATGTAATTATAGCTCCACAACAAGAAGCTATTGCTTGCTGAATGATGGTTGGTTTATCTAAACTGCTATCACTCATTTCAGCCATGGCTTTACCCCTGGAGAAGAAAAGCCTGTTAAGAAACAGAAAAATATATTTCAAGACAATGTTTACAACTTGCAGAAAAATCAAAGGAAAAAATACTTTAAATTTTCATTAATACACTATGTATACAGAGCAATAATGTAAATATTAGTTTTCTACTTGTATACAAGCATGTCTGTAATTTTTTGAAATAGAGTATTTGTGCCATGTTTTGTAAATAACCTGTTTTCTAAACAACAATAAATCATTCAAATCCTTCTTACATGAATTACAATGTTTGTATTTTTTTGTAAACCACATTAAATATTTACTATGTATTACCTCTTGCTGCAACAGAGGCTTTAGGAGCATGTAAATAATCTGTACAAAGATAAATTCCCAGCCTGCGGTCCATAAACTGTAGCACAGCAGAATAATTCATGTAGCCCTCCTCTTGCTCCTGTCATTCCTGCAAGAAAATCCAGAGAGGTCTCCTGGTTGAGCCAACGGTCACAGCCTACTCGTCTGACTATATCCCCTGGTGAGCTCCTCATGCAATAAATAGTGACTAAATAGTTTTAATGCTACTATTAAGTATTAATTCCTTGAACAAGTCCTGCTGCATGGCTGCATAGGCAAAGTTACAATACCTTAGGGATGTACTTACAGTATCTTAAAATAAACTTATATTATTCCCATTAGCTGCAATTAGCCAGGACAGGAAAAAATAATACAAATAAAAACTTTTCAGGACATAAACCCCCCAAATAAAGGCGCATCTTTCAAAATGTACACTGTGCCTAAATGCAGTCGTAACTTTATTCGTTTAAGCTTTTAGTTTGATCTACAGGAACACGTTTTGCTATCTTTACTACGTTTCAAATAAAAGCTCAGAAAGATTAAGCCGCATGAAACAAGATTCGCCTCTCAGATACCAACTACTAATTTGGGGGAGGAGAACTGTCTTTTTTTAATATCTTTTAAAATTTATAACAAAACCAGCTTTCCAGAACAGCGTATATAACCCGTGTTCCGCAGCCCCCGGGCTGTGCTCTCCAGAGGCGAAGCCTTCCGCAACAGCAGCGCGGAGCTGCCGCCGCCATGCCCGCCCCCCCATCCCGGGA
>VZSZ01006963.1:933421-952618 GCA_013398815.1 Ibidorhyncha struthersii | reverse complement strand
TGAGGTGGTGGATTCGCCATCCCTGGAGGTGTTTAAAAAAAGGGTAGACGTGGTACTTGGATATGGTTTAGAAGTGGTTTTGTCAGGTTAGGTTAATGGTTGGACTTGATGATCTTAAAGGTCCCTTCCAACCTTAACGATTTATGATCACCTCCCTCGACCAGCAGGGAGGTGATTCTGCTCCTCTACTCCACTCTGGTGAGACCCCACCTGGAGTACTGCGTCCAGCTCTGGAGTCCTCAGCACAAGAATGATGAGGACTTGTTGGAGCAGGTCCAGAGGAGGGCCACAAAGATGATCAGAGGGGTGGAGCACACCTCCTGTGAAGACAGGCTGAGAGAGTTGGGGTTGTTCAGCCTGGAGAAGAGAAGGCTCCAGGGAGACCTTATTGTGGCCTTTCAGTATCTGAAGGGGGCCCACGTGAAAACTGGAGAAGGACTTTTTGCAAGGGCATGTAGTGATAGGGCGAAGGGTAATGGCTTCAAACTGGAAGAGGGGAGATTTAGAATAGATATCACAAAGAGATTCTTTACTGTGAGGGTGGTGAGGCACTGGAACAGGTTGCCCAGGGAAGTTGTGGAAGCTCCATCCCTGGGTGTTGAAGGCCAGGTTGGATGGGGCTTTGAGCAACCTGGCCTAGTGGGAGGTGTCCCTGCCTATGGCAGGGGGGTTGGAACTAGATGATCTTCAAGGTCCCTTCCAACCTAAACCATTCTATGATTCTGTGTCTAAAAAAAGCATGTAATAAAACTTCATGGAAATCAACAGTTTGTCAAAACATGTACATAATATATTCTAAAGTAGTGTCTGCTTTTTATTCAGCTACTGGAGTAACTTTCGGAATGAAAAGTATTTCTCTCTTAATTTCCTTTTCTCCCTTGAGCAGGTAGACTGAAAAATCCATTTGTGAAGGTGGAAGACAGAAGTCGGTAAGTGTTCTCTTCATGTATTTAATAATGTAGTTCTCTACCTGAGTAATTCAGAAACATTTAGTATATCTTGAGGAAGTGGCCTCCAGATTTCCATTTCCTCCGACTTCCTGACTTTAGATGCCAGGCATACTGTCCTCTTATAATAAAAAAAATTCATCTCTGCATGCTCTGGGTAGGTATCTGTGTTTAGCCACTGAACAATATTGAGCAGGTAGTAGTATAGTAGGGAATGTTCGCAATAGGTAATGGAAGTGGAAAGCTAATACTTAGCTCCAAGTTTGTATGGAGCTGGTTCCAGTTGGTTCTTTGGGTCACTTACTGCCAAGGGCCATGTGAATGACAAGGAAACCTTGAACCTTGACGTCTCTTCTTAGATCCAAATCCTGTAACCTGGAAGATCTATAGCCCAAAGGCCAATAAAACTTTGTATACTAAATTCCAGTCCTGTAGCCCCAACTCAATATTCATATATTAATAATAATAATAATAATGTGAATCTCCTTCAGAGACTGTTTAGATGTAAGGAAGGGGAAGTTTCTAGAGTTAAAATCATTCCTTGAAATTAGGTTTTAATTTTCTGTTCAAACATTTCTTTTTAAAAGGAAAAAAAACAAAGCTATTAATCTGATTTCAATATCCAGAGTAGAAAGAAATCTGATATTTTCAGCCTTCAAAATTTTCACATCTTTCTGGTCCTGTAATTGATCAGACCTGGTTGTGTAAGGAAATACCAATTTGCCAGAAGTTGAGAGAACAATGACTTATAAAACAGTGCAGTTCTGCACAGCATGTTTTGCACTTTTATATTCTTAACTAACTTCTGCTTTATGATGATGTTTATAAGCTCCAAAGTCTTTGACCTGATTTCTTTGACACTTTCCTGAATTGAAAAAAGAGATCTAAACCTCATCTTACGTTGTGAGGTGGTGTAATAGGTATGAGGGATGTGAGGATAGTGGGGAGAATTGGACAAACACAGTTGTAAGTACAAGAAATTTGTATATAATTATGTGTGAATTTGACTTCTGGATGTAGCTGTATACCAAACACCTGAAACACTCTTAAATGTTTATGTTACATAAACAATGTTTATGCAACATTTATGTTTAAATGTTTATGCAACATAGGTAACAGTTCAGAAGCAGAACAAGATGCTTAGCTGTCCCTATTATGTTTTCCAGACTTGCTCTTTTTCTTCTGGGCAGCTTATAATAGTAATGTGGGGAAAAAAAAAATGAGACTGAACTCTGGCATCAGCTTTTCAGTCCAATGATTCAGTATGTGAACTTTTAGCATGGCCTATTTTAAACACTTTTAATATATTCAGAGCAATGGTACAGTTGCTAGTTCTGATATCTTTCTGAGTACAATGCTGTACAGGAAAACTATCTGGAAAATGAAAAGGTTAGTTTTTATATTTTGAATGGTGAAGTGATTAAAATTTGTCAAAAGGGAAGAAAGTGGTAACACGGAGAAAAAATTTAATGCACTGGATGTTAGAAACTGCTATAGCTACTTCTCAGGAACACAGATGCACCATCATCCAAATTGTTCTTAGTTTCATTGGTTACCCAGCTCTCAACAATAAATAGGCCTGAAAGCCGTACCTGAAGGAATGTGTAAAACAGCTGTGGAAACTCAAATCTATTTTGAGAAAGTATCAAGTTTATATTAAGGAAGGAATGACTTATTCTAGGATATTTATCTGCTTAGCATTCTGTGTACACTATATGTGAAAGAGAAACACTTTATCCAAGATATTTGACCTGACTGTAGTTTGTGCTTAAACTCCTTTTCCCTTTTCTGATGGTTCTAATGCATTTGTTTTGTCTAATACAGCCACTACCGACCGTTTTATCTGCAGTTACCCAGTTTTCCAGTTCTGAACTACTGTATTCCAAAACCGTATAGCCCATTTGAGGTGGATAAGAAGCATCCTTCTGGTCAAAAGCAAACTCAGTCTAAGCAAAGGTTTGTTGAAAAATTGTTATTGAGGTGTGGGTAGAGGAGAGGGCAGTTCTCTAAAACAATTCCAAAGTCATTGTTTTCTAAAATAATTGCTCTGCTTCTAATTTTCTGTGATATTTAATACTAATATCCATGTCTCAGCTGATGTATTTGCTGCACTGTAACTGTTGATGTCTGTCTGTCTTTCTATACCCTCTTGCTCCTGTCTTTAGTCCTTTTTTTGGACGTACAGGTGCATACATCAAAAAATGTGGCCTTCTTCTGTCACTGTGGGTCAGCATAAGATATTTTTTTTCCTTTCTGCCACTGGTTTCTTCTTTGTCCTCATCTTGGATGCCATCCAGTAAGTATTCTACAGGACGTGGATTTGTTAAGACTTCTTTTGATATTTGTCAGTATAATTCTAAAGTAGGCAGCTAAGAATTTTTAAAACAGTGATGCTTAGTCACAGTGAAAAATCATTGTTGATAAAGAGTGGACGTTATTGATAAAGTCTAATTTATAGAAATCAGACTGCCAGTACTGCTTCAACTCTGCAGAGAGGAAAAGTGGATGCCAGCTGCCTAGTAGAATTGCAGTTGGTCTTGCAGCAAGCATTTATATAATACATTTTGGCATTTAGACTCTATTTGAGCATTCCAGATGCAATTTTGATTTGAAAACTATTTAGGAGTTTTAATTATCTGGGTTTTTGATCAACCAAGCTATTGTTTTGAATTTCTTCTACTGAGCGTATCTGGAGTATTAATGATTCTTTCATTTACTCCTAAAATTGTTTCACCTGAGAGACTAAAGATATTTGGGTGAAAGGTAGCTTTGCTATACGTAGAACTTCCTGTATCTAGTAACTTTTGCTGGTTTTCAGTCTAAGACTTATTTAGGTTTGATACTTGTTTTCTTTATAAAATAGCTTCTCCACTGTTCAGGTTCTGTGCTGTCTTCACCATTGTTATATAGCTGGAGGTTTTCAGCTGAGGTTGCTGTGATGAATTTTATTTTTTTATTTTTTTAATTGCAGTGAATGTAGCAGTGTGAAAAGGCAAAACAATATTATGAGTGGTAACTCTTGCAAGAATACGCCAATTTCTAATGCTGTCTTTTCAGAGGGGGTTAGGAAGGCCTATTCTTTTTAATGCATTAAAAAAAAAAGGAAGGGGGGATGGCAATATTCTTTTCATTTATATGTATTAAGGAATATGGTAGATTAAAAATTTCAGGAGTTATGTTTGAATGAATATTACTGTTTAATGTTTCAGGTTGGCACCTGCCAAAGAGATACTTAGGTGGGAGACTATTTCATACTCAGCAGGTAGATGTGGGGAATGTCAGTTGCAGGAGAGAGAAAGGGGGAGCGTTCACTTGTTTTGTCTTTATTTGGGAAAAAAACACCTTGTTGAAACTAAGCTGTCTATTCTACTTGCTTCTGCATCAGGCAAGACCTGCAGATGTTAATCAATCTTCAGATGATAAATGCTATTGCTAATATCCTGCTTTACTGGTTCTCTGATTTTTACAGTTCTGAAGAGGGAAGGTGAAAAGGCTAGTGTAATAGTAAAAGTGCACAGTTAGGCGGAGCCTGTCCTGTGGGTCCCAGCAAATGCTGGGGCAAGTGTTACCAATTTAGACTTGTGTACACTTATTATGCTGAATGATACGTTGCTATGCTTTGTAAGTTAGAGACTTTTTTCAGGACGGGTTTTTTGGTATAGAGTCTTGAATGTACATCTATGCAGATACTTGGTAAAGTCTGTCAGAATGATTTTTGGCTAGACAGGGAGATGCAATTTACTCTGAAGTAAAAGGGAAGTAGAGGTTGATGGTTTTGCTTTATTGCTAGCATATCATCATCAGGTGGTTTAATAGTGAATTGCACAAACTAGCTCTCCTCAGATGAGGACTCTGGAGGTCATGGAGCAGCTATTGAAAACCTCTTCTTATTTTAATCTCCAGGAAGACTTTGAGGTTAATTTCCTTGCATTTCCACTTAGCCTGTACCTAGAAAAACAGGACAAAATGGCATTTGGTCAGCACATTCAAAAGATACGTATAACCAACAAATGTGACTGTTCGTTACTTTTACTAAAGGATGAGAGTCACCTGTTAGACCAAGTGGTTTTGCTGTATGTTTTCTTGGCATCAAAAGTACTGACAGTCGATGAGATGTTAGAAGACCTTTTTCTTTTTTTCTAGTTTTGATTTTATCAAACCTCCTTTTTTTTTTATCAGCTATATACAGAGATTTCAATACATGCTTTGATCTGTCAAGTGAGATTTTTTTGTTTACCGGTTTTGCATTGTTTATTCTGAGTCAGTGGTAGTGGTACATCTGTACTAACCTGGATGCTTTATGCTTACATATGGTTCCACTGGATCTGCCTGTCTTGTTGCAGCACTTTTTTTTTTTTTTTCCTTTTTTTTTAATTAATGCATAATTTTTCTCTTTGTTTTTCCTAAGCATGGACTAGCATAATGTAAATAGTTTGAGGGGAAGTAGAGAGGTAGTGTGTGGGTTTTTTTTTGTTTTTTGTTTTTTTTCAATTAGGGGAATAAGGATGAATATACTGGGAGAGGAAAGTGTAAAGCTCAGCTGTATATTTGAGACTTATTAATATATCTCTTCTGTTAACAGAAACAAAATAAATAGTGACAAGGACTGTGGAACTCCGGTTCAGCTCCCTCAGAAGGACAAAAAAAAGAGAGGATATTGTGAATGTTGTGGGAAGAAATATGAAGAACTGCAAACAGTATGTGAAATGTCAAGTATATGCTTTGATACAGTCATATATCTTAAGTGTGGTATCAACAATGGTTTCTACTTGCTAGTTTAATGCGTTTTTTTGTCTTAAAAGACTTCTGAATATATCTCCTAAAAAGCAGCAAGTGGGTATTTTGGGTATTTTTTTTCCTTGTAGGTTTTAATTCTTGTTTGCTACCTCTGTGTATGGTAGCTGAAGACCCTCATAGTTCATGTCTCGGAGACACTGGTAATAAACTAATGATATTTACTTACTGCTCCATATCATACTGTTGACTTGCATATTCATGGTTGTAGTATTACGTTTATTTCATGTTTTTTCTTTAATTACAGCATCTTGAAAGTGAACAGCACCGAAATTTTGCACAAAGCACACAGTATCAAGTTGTTGATGATATAATCTCAAAGTTTGTCTATGAGTTTGTTGAATACAAAGATGATGCCAAAAAAATAAAAAGGTAACTTAACCTTTTTACCTAAATTTTAAAGTTTCTGTGAGCTAAGACATTGAACGTAAAGATACTTAGTTCTGAAATTCTGAATCTGGTACAGAATAAATTCATATTTTTCAGTCTGAAATAAATCACTGAAATTTGCAATGCA
The DNA here is from genome assembly GCA_013398815.1 of Ibidorhyncha struthersii. Lineage (NCBI taxonomy): Eukaryota > Metazoa > Chordata > Aves > Charadriiformes > Charadriidae > Ibidorhyncha > Ibidorhyncha struthersii. Next base: position 946,360 of record VZSZ01006963.1, on the reverse strand, counting down.
GTTGTACCTGGCAAATCAATTCTATAAACCAGAAATTAGGAAAAAAAAAAAAAAAATTGAAAGTGCAGATCGCATCACAGGAAAATGAGACTGAAAGGAGTTGCCAAAAGTTGTCCTACCTATCCTTCAGCTTAAGAAAAGCAAGATCTACTGTACTAAAAAAATCCTGACAGGAGGACAGCAATGTCTGGACATTTTGCTCTGAAAACTTTCTGATATTCTTAGTAGCCTAAGAACAGCAAATGATATATGCTCCTCAGTCAATCTGATCTCCTTACCAGTGGAAAAACTCTTCCTAGTCTAATCTAGATCTGCCTATCTGTGCTCTAAGCCTCTTAGCTTCTGTCCTGCCTGTGCTGGACAAAGAAAGCAGATTTTCCTTTCTTCTTCATAGCTCAAAAGCTTAAATGGGGGAGAAGGGCTTGTTTCACGTCTTGGACTGTAGGTACCACTGTCTTCATTACTTGGAACAGTAATTCAATTCAAGATTGCTGTGATTTGTTTGCAAATGAGTCGGGAGTTAAGGAATACCTTTCTCATTTCTTTTTTAAAAAAAAGAAATATTGAATAAATAAATATTGAAATCAAAGGAAATGCAAATAGAGGCAAACAACTGATACTCTAATGAAGGCAAGCCCTTGTTCCTTTTGTGGTTTAAGAGTGGTTAGGTTTGAAATGCTATGTCAAGAAAAGCATATATAATAATGCTAATTTTGTGTGTATATATGATAGAATATTTGTAAGTATTTATAGTCATTATGTTGTGTTCATTAGCTTCTTTGTTTCTTAATACCACTGTTAATTGAGATTTACTGAAATACTAGACTGCTTGCTTCATGTATTTTTAAAACAATTTTATGAGCTGTAGAAATCAATAAGAAAACATCAAATATAAGGCACTCTGTTCATGTAGAAATAGTGTGTTCCTACCCTAGATACCCTTCCATTAAATGTAAAACGAAAAATTGCTTTGTCAGTTCAGTTGCTTTACTAGAATCAGTTGCATATGGAGTTATGTTACCCACGTTTCTTTCAAGTGTTTGTTAATAATTTTAAACAATTCCATTGTAGGACAAAATGTAGTACAGGATATTTTTCTCCTATTATTGGAAAGATAACTAGACCAGATGAGCTGAAAGAACGACTGAAAAAGCAACGCATTTCACTGAAAAGTTATTCGTGGAAGGATACGGCAATGCGGGCACTCAAACTGGATCGGCAGCCTGCAGAAGTACAACCAAATGCTGTGCCAATACCTACCCCTGTTTCTGCATCTGTCTGTTCAGTTCTTCATTGTCATCTGTCACAACCTTCAGAACTAAAAAGTAAGTTCAGAAGTAATGACGAAAATGTTAAAACTGATTCCTCCTGTGCGGCAAACTTAAGAGAGACTGTTGTATCATCAAATTTCATACAACCACCCCCTCAGAAAGATGACAAAGCCTACGTGGGGAACTTGTCTCCAGGTTACGAGCCATTCAGTAAAGAAATATTGGAGCCAGAAGTAAATAAAAAGAATATAGAGTGTTTTCAGGAAGGCATGTATACTTTATATTCTCATACACAAGTTACAGATTTTAGTGAAAAAGACAAAAACCTATCACAGCCAAAACGAAAATTAAATAATGGAGTAGTTCTACCAGCAAAGTGTTTGAAAAAAACAGATGCCAATCCTACGTCTGTCACAAAACATCGTGATTTATGTGATAATCATCAACAGATACAGCACAATGTTGGTTTGGAGGCTGAGGTATCTGATGCTGCTATAAACAAAGAACTTAACGAATTGGCTGCCAGCACTGCACTCAGTTCACCGTCTGGAAAGCTGCGCAGAAAAGTGAAGCTTTACTTGGGAAGAAATAAAAGAGAAACCCAGAAACAGAATACGGAGTTATATGTAAAGTATACAGATGGACTGTCAGTTCCTGAAGAGAAGAGAAGTTCTTGTAGCTCACCAGTGCAGGCCCTACTGGAATTATTTCAGACAAGTGAGATAAACTCAGAATTTGCAGGTTTTTCAGGTTACACTGAGAACAAAGGTTCAACTAGCATAAAAGATATATGGGAAGGGCAGAATACAAATGTTATGTGGTCATTATTTTCCTCTTCATCCTCATCCCCATTTGTTGGTTTTTAATGCTGCTTTATTTAATGTAATGATTTTCAAATAAACTTGCAAATTTAAGATTTTATTCATAGAAACTAATTGCTGTGTTATGTGCAGATGGTTTTCAAGTTTTCTAATGCAAAAACTTCTGTATATGTAAATATCAAAGATAAAACTAAGGTGTTGTGGTTTTGGTTTTTTTTTTTTTTTGTAAAGGTACTGCTTTATCACAGCTAGTAAAAGGCTCTGACTCCAGATTTGGTGTTAAATTAATTGCTAGGCAACCACTAAACATGATGTAGCTGCATTTGGATAGACTAATTTTCTAAAATCATTGATTATGGTATGTTTTAAATTACCACATTATAAATAACTGCATGTTCCATTGTAAGTAAGGCAGTCCATTACTTACAGACTACTGATGTTTTGTGGAGGTTTGGTTGNAGTTGCTTTCCTAATATTTCTTCTGCTGAAATTGTCTCAGGGAACCTATGTAATCACAAAGAAATAGGATTAGGAAAGCATGTATTATATTTTTTGGCTAATTTATTTTTAGACTAAAGCTAGCTGCTTTGTGTATTTCAGCCAATAGGAAAGCAGTAGAGGTATACTTGTAATTTTTCTTAAAAAAAAAACAAAAAAAAAAAAAAAACAAACCAAACACAAAAACAGAGCAGCAACAACAAAAAAACAGCTAATAGGTTTCTGATTGACTCAGGTAATTTGTTTGATTTTTTTTCTTTTGGAGTAGTCAGCCTGTCTGACTAAGCTTACTCAGAGGCAGAGCGAAAACTGTGAAGACTTTTTTTTAATACTTTGAATCTTTACCAGAGCCGACCTTTTTCAGAATTTCCATATCTGTCAATCAGTGCAGGGCATGAGTAGAATTACAGTGGAGGTAATTGCAAAGCTTTATTAATAAATGTAAGTGCCTTAAGGTCATGTAAGAGATCTAAACCAGCAGAAATTACTCTCATTAATTTTTGCATAAATTAGTTGTTTGCATTTATATCTCTTGCCCATTTAATACTCTCAAGCCTACTCTCTGTGTTCTTATGGTTAAAGCACTTTCAGCCATTGCATGCTATTGTTTGTCTTTTCTAGGATATTTTCTGTGAGGGGTGGGGATAAATCTTGGTGTGCAGGAATGGGTGAGGAAAATGACATAATTACTTTCCTTTAAAGAGCTTGTGAATTGGGAGCTTAATGGTGAAAGCAGCTGCTTAGGGCATTGCTGTCACCTTAAAGGTGACATTCTTTGGTCCACTGTTTGTGTAATTGCCTGTACAGTCTGCTAAGAACTGCTTTTGGTCTCTCTGTCTTACTGGTCTGTTCTAGCTTGATTTATAGTTTCTTCTGATCTGGATTCACATCAAGAAAATTATATAGAAAGCCGCTACAGAAATAAGCAAAATTAACATTCTTAAAAAGGAGTTGAATATGTATGCCTATATATATTTTGCATGTAATTTACCAGTATATAGTGGTTTAGGAATGGAGTTTTAAAGTAGAACATTGAAGCAATTATTTTGTTCTTCATTTTGAGTGACGCTTTAATGATAGAAGGATTGTTCTCTGATTCGATGAATGCAATCTATTTTAGGAACAAGTGTTTGTCCCTTTTCCTTGAGAACTTTTTTGTTTGTGTTTTGGTTTGGGGTTTTTTTGTTTAGTTGGTTGGTTTTCTTTAGTTTTGGTTCAGTACTAAAGTAACGTCTAAGAAAACCTTGCATTTTTTCCCCTAACACATTGCAGTGATCTCTCGGTCGGTATCTCTTGTGGATGTCTCCCTCTTCACATCCCCAAGACACATATGCTTCTTAGTCGGTGTGGTGGGCGCCATCCAACTGGAGTGTGTGTGCGTGGTTATTTATATACACGAAGACTATTGCAATAGTTAAATGTTAAGGGGAGAGGTAGTTGACGCTAGTAAACCTACTCATCGGATAACCAATGTGTATGTCGTGCATATTGTGATTAGATGCAATATTAGAACATGTTAGCTCGAACGGGCACTGCAAAGAGGAGATTTAAACACCTTGGAGTCTGGCTTTAGAATCTTAAGGGGGAAAAAATTCAGAGGTTTGTTATTGAAACATGAAGGTTTTGTGTACAGGGGACTCATCACATTAGTGCCTGCTAAGAGTCCCCATTGTATGTATGTATGTATTAATTGTAAGACTATTAACTATTTCTAAAGCAGATTTATTCACCATGTTGGGTGCAATTTTCATGCATTTATTATCTTTCAAGCTCATTTAAAAAAAAAAAAAAAAAACAAAACAGGTTTTACAAAGGTTAAAAGGAATGATATTACTATTTGAAAAAATAAATACTGAAATCTAGTTATTAGAACATTTGCCTGACTTCCAGAGAAGAGAATATTTTCGAAATACAGGTAGGCATTCTGAGAAGTGTCACATGCTTCAGACAAACGTTTCCACAAGTACCTCTGTAGTCACTAGAATAAAGGTTTTAGCATTAGAAGTAAGTTTTATCTGTAAGTACATCTTTGTGATAATTATATGATTACAGTTTGAACTCATTCTGCATAGGTACAAGAATTTCTTCAAACGCACTTCATTTTTTGGTTGGTTTGCTTCCTGTGATTTTTGAGAAGCTGATGTAGGTCATTTTTATATTCTTTTCAAACCCAGTTGTTAATATACTAATTGTTTCTTCCTTTTTGTGGTGGTTAGAGCAACCTGGAGCTATATTCCCATACTGTCTGCAGCGTACACCTATACACAGCGTGGATTCAAAATTTTAATGAAGCACCTAAAGCTTTCACTTTTTTGTAAGAGTAAAGATTTAACGTTTGTGTAGAAGAGACACTATTTCTTTTTAAACTCTGATGTGACAAAATCCCCTAGACTTTTACGTTATAAAAGTACTCTTATTGAAGTGATTATCCTGTGGCCCAGTGACCATTACTGTTCCTTTCTCATAGGTGTGGCAAGCATAATTCTGGGGATGCAAAATATTTTAGCATAATCTTTAAAATGTTTAAATAGAAGGCACTTGCTTGCACACACACGTACCATTACTGAAAGCCTATGCAGACACCATACTGGTTTGGTACTCCAGCGCAAGGGTGAGTTGTAACTGATCCGTTCAGACCCACTTTGTTTCATTACCGTGGGAGAGAGCAAAATGATTTTCAGTAGAGACTTCTGAAATGGAAACTGTACCTACACGATGCAGAGTTGGGATGGTAGTTGAAATCTGCTTTTAGAAATAAAGTGTTAGAAGTAGTAGTGTTTTACTTTGGTTACGCCTACACCAAGTTTGGTTTGGCACCTTTGCAGTGGGTACCCAACCACTGCACGTGACTTTGCTCTGTGGTATGTGTTTATCTGGAACAGAAATGTTGTTTCTCTTCAGGTAAATCTGTAGCATGCTGAGATGACATTCCCAAGGGTCGGGAATGCTTCTCTGCGCGTTCATGCATACTCATATGGGTGTACATGTAGATGCTCATATGGGTGTATGGTGATAGAGGGGATTAGTGACTCCAAAGCCACACACACGTAAGGAAGTTCTTCAGTAACTTCTGTGTTGCCTGCACTCAGGTAAGCCCTACGCTCAGCAGCAGGATCTGCAAGCCGTGATCTCTCTTGGTCAACATCCCACTACGGAACACTTGACACAAAGTGACAGGTAGGTGACTGGAAAGTCGGCCTTCCTCTTTGCCCGCGTATTCTCTTGCCTGGGTCAGTATCGAGCTGCATCTGCCACTGTGCTGCTCTGACATTCCTCCTCCTTGTCCTCGTCGTTCTCCTCCCTCCAGTGACCTTAACCTTTGGCGCTGGGGCAAAGTTAGTTAAAGCCTGAGGAGCACTGAGCATGTTAACATCTGTTCTGTTCTTCAGGGTTGCCAACGTGCATCGAGGTGATGGATTCCATGGTCCATCTCAAGCTTGCAACAAAAGGGCACGCTTCAGTTACCCGTTCACGCTGTCCTTCTTCTGTGTTATCTCCTGGCCTGTATGCACAATTGCAACCTCAACATGAGCTGGCGATGCCCGATCGCAGCCCAGAAAGCCAACCGTATCCTGGGCTGCATCAGAAGAAGTGTGGCCAGTAGGTCAAGGGAGGTGATTCTCCCTCTTTACTCCGCTCTGGTGAGACCCCACCTGGAGTACTGCATCCAGGTCTGGAGCCCCCAACATAGGAAAGACATGGACCCGTTGGAGCAGGTCCAGAGGAGGGCCACAAAGATGATCAGAGGGCTGGAGCACCTCCTATGAAGACAGGCTGAGTTGGGGTTGTTCAGCCTGGAGAAGAGAAGGTTCTGGGGGGCCTTTATAGTGGCCTTCCAATACCTAGTGGGTGCCTACAGGAAAGATGGGGAGGGATTCTTTATCAGGGAGTATAGCAATAGGACAAGGGGTAATGGTTTTAAACTGAAAGAGGGTAGATGTAGTTTGGGTATAAGGAAGAAATTAATTACTCTGAAGGTGGTGAGACGCTGGAACAAATTGCCCAGGGAAGTTGTGGATGTCTCACCCCTGGAGGTGTTGAAGGCCAGGCTGGATGGGGCTTTGAGCAACCTGGTCTAGTGGGAGGTGTCCCTGCCCGTGGCAGCGGGGTTGGAACTAGGTGATCTTTAAGGTTCCTTGCAACCTAAACCATTCTGTGATTATATATGATTCCTTAGATGCACCTGTGGGGCTGGCATGTGCCTTCATCCTGCACTCTGAAGAGCCTCAGCTCTGAAGGACTCAGCTAACGTAACTGGTGATGGTATCTATGCAGCTCTTGAGGCAGTCTCTGAGGGCAGTAACGATGAAAAAATGGTAGCTTCTCTGGTGTAGTTACAGTGGGGTATGTGGACACTGGGTGAAAATTTGAATCCCCCTGTGTTCCCCAGTTGGAGAATCGTTGTGAGCTATGTGGTCTGTGTGGTGTCTGGGCTGTTGGCTGGTAAGCACCAAGGGCTGGTAAAAGCTGCCTGTGCTGGGCTTTTTGATCACATTGATAGTTGATACCACAGTAGCATCAAGTCATAGTCTATCTTGGTCTTATACTGAGTCTACCCAAAGGTGGAATTCACTTCCTTGCCCTAGCTGTATTCTGTAGGTGCTCCATATCTGAGATTTTTAAGGCATAAAATTAGATAATATAAGAATTATGGGAAATTCCTGAAATAGTAAAGTGTAAAATAAAACTACAAAGAAATGTGATCGTTCTTGAGTGACTAAGTAGTTTGTACTTTACTTGCATCATGGCAGGAGATGGAGTCCTCTTTATCACTCTTTGTTTTTCTATCATGTTTTATCTCCTGAAAATATTTTTCTGAAAAATAAGCTATTTTCTTTCAAGTGCTTACTGCCACTCAGATTTAGCTGTAACCTCTGTATGCATCCAATCCCCACTCTTGAAGACAAATGAGGGGAAATTTTAGCAGCCCATCAATCCAGAGCAATCGTACAGCTTATTTACACAGAATACATGTGGGTGGACTAGAAATTGGATGCCAAAATTTATTTCTTAACATAACCAGTCCTCTGGACTATGTAAGGAGATTGTTTATGCTGTCAAATGCAAGCACGAGTAAAGGTAAATACCACTGGTGATAACACCAGTAATAATGTCACCACTGACTCCTTTAGCAGAGTGAATGTAAGCATGAACTCAGTTTGTTAACCAGATTAACATCTCTGAAGGTGATATCAGATGAGTATTTTGGTTTTTTTTACCATGTATTCTGTAAATGTTATTGTTTGGCTTCTGATACTCAACAGTGTATTTGCTTTCAAGAATGCGGCTATGCAAAATAAATGCTGAGCATCCTGGGTATAGCACCATAAAAAGATTTGGCACGCAAAGCACGTGTTTGGGTGGAGTCCAGTTTCATTTGGGATAAAGCAGCTGTAGATTCAGGTGACCATCAGATTTAATCCTTTTTTTTTTTTTTTGAGCTGGGGGGGGAATCTCACCTCAAGATTCAGCGTCTTCAATGTTCTTTCACTAGATAGCTGGGCTTGAAAAACCAGGCTTTCTTGGTGACCTTTAGAACAGTTTTGCAACATGGTACTCCAGTGGAATAGAGATCAAAAGCCACACAGTGGAAGTCATTTGCCAAATGATGGTGGTCACTTCTGTGGTTCAAACCACCAGGCGGAGTAGGAATTGGGAGGTGGGTCTCACACATTTTGGGCGCAGACACACCAGCAGATGTCACATGGGGTTCGTCTTTCAGGTACAAGATCTGCAAGCAGGGCAATTGAGCCTCAGAAGGTTCATGGCCCTGAAAGATGCCTGAATCTTGTTCTATATCCTGCATTGAGGCTGGTTTAGCTGAGCAGCTATTTAGCTCGTTTCTGATGGTAATTTCAACAACTCGCTTCCCTGACGTGCTTTAAGGGTTACTACAGAAGATGTAACTCAGAAGCTCCTAAGTGAACGCAAGTTTTGTATGTTACAAAACATGCATGAGAGCTCTGAATGTTTTTTACCTTACTGGTGCCCCGCCGTCTAAACCACCTGCCACTGAGCCAAATGATTCTTTTTTTTTATTTGATAAATAAAACCCTTAGCTTTCTTTATGTCATCAGAATTTCTGAGAAACTGCCAATGTTAAATCATATGTGTCGTCACCCAGCCCAACCTCCTGACTCCAAGAGTGGTGAGCAGTGGTCACAGGAAGCTCAAAAAGGACCCCGTGCAATGATGTGGGGGAAAATCCCCAACCAAAAAAATCATGTTTGTAAATTTGGAATTAAAAATGGACAAAGCTGATGCACTTTTGTCCAAAACTGGCTGTTCATTGCTGCAGATCTGGATGTTCTCTCAGTCCACAAGAACATTCTGTCCCTCTTAACACTGAAGATTTTGAAAGATTTCATCAACAGCCTAAGTAAAGAGTTCAGCGGTCTAATTACTTCTTGAATGAAAGCATATTTCTTCTTATCAGCTTTGAATTTACCAGGTTTTAATTCAGTTGAATGTCTCTTATTCACATACCGTGCTGCCGGCAGAACAGAAAGCACCAGCTTACTTTTCCCGTACCATCCATGTGTCATTTTACTCCATTCCTGTCTGTTCATCGCCCTCCCAAAAAATCCTGACCTTTCTGGATTCCATCACTTTCTCTGAACCTTGTGATGTCCTTGCTGGGAATGGTGGGTGCAGTGCTCCAGATGAGACTGGACCACCAATTTAACATCAAAACGGGTTCTGTGTGCGCTCTGCATTTAGAATACAATTGTGTATGCTTCCTGTTTCAAGGTAATATTAATGCTCTGATCTAAATAACCAGCAAAATCAAATGTTTCTATGTACGTTAGACAAAAAGTCCCTGTTGTAAATGTACAATTCTGCAGTCAAAATGCACAGCTGACTGTAATTGGTCATGTAACTGATACATGAAAATTTAATTGCCATGTATTCAGAATGTAAATGTGTTTTTTCACATGGAAACAGGGCGGTACACTCATGGTAATAGGTGGCCAGATGAATGGAGACAATTACAAAATATTCATAGATCTGCCACTTACTGGGAAAGCCCGTATTGAGATTTTTTTCCAAACTTAATAAATCATGATTGAATATCGACCACTGAGAATGTGTTTGTTTAAAAAGTGCCCTAGATTTCTGTTACAATCTATTATATTTGAGAAAACAAAAGTTGCTGTGTGGGGGACGAAGAATTATACTTTCCACAGTATTAAGTTGCTGTAATGTTCTGTAATAGGAGTCAGTGTTATTTTTCCATCATGTCTATGCATACACAAGGCTGCATTGTGTATTCCTCAAAGCAGAAAATTTGTATTGTATCAAAATTATAAAAATGCAAAGTACTTTCTGTAGGCTTCTTAGCATTTAAAAATGTATTACTCTTTCAGCATTTTAAAGTAGGCTGATTTCTTCAGAACTTTAGACAGTTTAAAATTGTAAATCATGACTGCAGTCATTACTACTTACTGTGGTGATTACAGCAAAGCTTACATTGTACAACTGGGAGTTAATTTTCAAGAATACCCCAAATAAATTAGAAGTACAATGTCAACAGGGCTATTTAGTCTGTGCATCTTTCTTACTTTCTGTGGAAAAGACAGAAGTATCACTTAGATGTTAAATTTAAGTGTTAAATTATGACTGGTAATTAATTATGGTTCAAAAGTAAGCTTTGGAATACTTATGGTAAATCAAAAGCTGAATATCTACTTATAAATCACTTTTTTTTTTTTTTTTCACTTTCCCCTGATCCTTTGAAATATTGGCATCTGTTTTTCAGGCTTCATTTTTCTGCAACAGTGGTTCAGACAGTCATACAGAATACACTCGTTATGTTTGGCAAGTGGTGAAGACATGTTGCAACATAGGGTAGAGCTGTTATTGCTCAGTTAAAAAAGAATTGGCCTGAATTGTCAGTGTAATAAAATTGCACAGAATGTTAACTGGCAAGAGAGTGAACGTTGGAAAGTTGGCCTTCATTTGCCAACACCAAATTCTTTGGGCACCCCAATATAAGACATCAAACTATTAGGGTGTGTTCAGAGGAGGATGAGCAAGACGGTGAAAGATCTCGAGGGCGGGAGTTCTGAGGAGCCACTGAGGTCACTTGGTTTGTTCAGCTTGGAGAAGAGAAGGGTGAGGGGTGACCTCATGGCAGCCTACACCTTCCTCGAGGCGGGCAGCAGAGGGGGAGGTGCTGATCTCCTCTCTCTGGTGACCAGCAATAGGATGTGAGGAAATGGAATGAAGCTGTGTCAGGGGAAGTTCAAACTGGCCATTAGGAAGAGGTTCTTCACTGAGAGGGTGTTCAGTCACTGGAACACGGAAGTGGTCATGGCACTAAGCCTGTCGGAATTCAAGGAGTGTCTGGACAACTCTCTTAGTCGTATGGTTCAGTTGTAGGTAGTTCTGTGAGGAGCAGGGAGTTGGACTCGATGATCCATGTGGGTCCCTTCCAACTTGAGATATTCTATGATTCCATCATTCGCTGCAAGAAGAAAAATCTGTCCCCTGATGTGAAAGAGCTCATTGCTCAGAGGTGGGCTGTCTGCCACAGTCCTGAGCAACGTCACGGAGCTTCCGGTAAGGTAAGACTAAGGAAGTGAATATTGACCTTCTCTGCCTGATTTCCCAAATGAACCTGTAAAAGCCATCAATAAATTAAAATATTATTCCTCTGAATGATTAACCTTGTCAAATTGTCCATTTCTAATCAATGTGTACAATAAAAGGGGACTTCAGACATGCACATCAGGATTTCCTTCATCGTGATTTAGATCCTTCACATTCTTTAGATGTGATATAGAAAATTTCTGCAATTTATTTAACCCTTCTTGTTTTAATTAATTTTCAGTATTTATCGTATAAGTGTTTTCCTAGGCAAATAGTAGAAGGATGCAAACAAGAAGTTTGCACGGGGAGGGACATCAAAACTTCTTCAGCTCTGTTTTGGCTAATTGTTTCTAGCACACATACTGTTAAAATGCCTTTATCTTTGTATTAGTTGGCCGTATTTCTAGAAACAGTTTTAAAAATTATTCTTAAAATTAGTGAAGGGTTTGCCCAAAATAGAGTTGGCATACTAAAACAGTGCTGTATTTATGAAGCTACTCTCCTCATATCTCACCATCTCTCCCGAGCCCACAGACTGGATAAAACTCTGAATTGACAGTCATTAGCTTAAAGCAGCCGTGCCTCAGCTGGCGCTCGCTGCTTTGGTGAACCTTCCACGTGTGACATCTGCACCGAATCCCTCACCATTTCTGGACCATGATGATGACAAGAGAAAAAAGAAATATACAATGTACCGATCCAGGAAATGAGTCTATAACTGTACTCCGTACCGGCTGCATAACGGGTGTAATAGATACCTGATGCCATGAATTCTCACAGAAATACCGGCACAAGGAGCTGTGAAATAGTGTGCCAGTGGGGACAGTTTGGTCTAACGGAAATGACTGCAGAGGCTAGCTGCAGCCTGAAATGTAAGGATTTATGACTTTTGAAAAAAGACTGACACAACATATTATTGTACTGAATTTTCTCTCTACAAATAGCATTTCCTCATTTTCTTTGCCCGCTCCACCCGCGGTCCGTTTGCTACCCTGCAGCAGACCTTCAGAAGCTAATGGTGAACTGTCTGAGCAACCGCTTGAGGATTTAACGGATACTTTGAGGTAAAATTCTGTCTTGCCTGTAGCGTACGAGTGCAGTGTAAACAGGATAGTGCAAAACTTCCAAGCAGCTTTCTCCTCAAAGTTGATACATCTTTCCAGGTGCAATACTGTGCCCTGAAAACGCCTGTCGAGCTCCCGTCTGCAGCTTGTTGAACCGTCATTTTGCCTGTGTTTTTATATCGTGGAAACAAACTCTGAGAAACTGAATTTCCTTCACCTGTCCTCTAACTGCTTCCTTTCATAAGATGACCGATGTAAGTAAGGTAAGACCTGCAGGAGAATCAGGCCCGGAGCCCCGACCTGCCCTGCTGGGGGGCTCCCGGGGTGGGGGACAGCAGCGGTGGCTGCGCGGAGCGTGGTCCCTGCCGTGGGGAGCCCACGGAGGCAGCCCGGCGGGAGGTCTCGGGTGTCCTGGCTGTTGCCACTGCAAGCACCGCAATTAATATTGATCTGCATAATGGCTTTAGGATTACAAAAGCAAAAAGTTTGGGTTTTTTTGGTTGTCATTCTTTTCATCTTCCAGACTCTAATAAGCTGCAGCTCTCGGTGCCGTTGACTGTGATGCCACCTCTTTATGGTGTGCTGACAACTGGCGCACACCCTTGCCGGGGGTAGTTTGCCCGCGTATTCTCTTGCCTGGGTCAGTATCGAGCTGCATCTGCCACTCTGCTGCTCTGACATTCCTCCTCCTCC
>VZSZ01006963.1:917768-932296 GCA_013398815.1 Ibidorhyncha struthersii | reverse complement strand
CCGGGTGACGGGTGTCTCTCCCCTGCCCAGGAGGAGCCGGGGCGGCGGCGGCAGCGACAGCGGGGCAGCGGGGCGAGAGCCGCTTCGCGGAGCGGGAGAGCATCAGGCCCCTGCGGCTGGTCTCCGGCGGCGGCGGCGGCGGGGCGCGGCGGCCGGCGCTGAGTACGCGGGTGCGGAGCGGCGCGGCGCGGACACAGGTAGGCGCCGAGGCCGGGGGGGGGGGGTGGGCGGCCCCGGCACCTGCTGGTGAGGGGCCCCCCGCCCCGAAGGCAGCAGAGGCGGCGGTGCGGTGTCTCGCCCGCACCCCCTCCCCCGGGTGTGGAGGGGATAACGCGTGTTTTAAAGCGTTGCTGGGTGATAACGCGCGGCCCGGTGTTCCCGAAGGACCATCGGGGATGGCAGTGCTGCTGCCGCGTGGGTTAAAATGGTCCCCCACGTCCCCCCCCGGTGCCGGTGAATTCCCTTCTGCGAGTGGTCTGCGGGGGGCTCCGGGCACAGGCAGAGCCCCGCCGGGCACAGGCAGAGCCCCGCCGGGCACAGGCAGAGCCCCACCGCCTGCGGCTGCCGGTGGGCTCGGAGAACCAGAGGGAGAGAGAGAGCGCCAGAGTTGCGGTGCCTTTGCGACAGCGGGAGTGGAAAGGCTGCGGCTTAATGTGGGTTTCTGGCTGAAGAGGTGGGCAGGGTGGGTTTGTCTTCTGTGGGCTCGGAGGGGCTTTTGAAAATAGAAATCGAGAATCGGAAGGGGATCGCTTGAAATGTAACATGTCAACTTAACGCAGCAATTTAACTTGCATGTTACTGCCCAAACTGGGCTGTGTTTTCGGATTTCTGTTGTATTTCAAAGACCAGTCCCTATGGCTATTAGCAAATAGCTCCCCCGGTTTATATTAAAATACAGTGATTTTAATCTTGATCGCTAAGCGTCATGTTTGAGGTGCTATATGGCTGTTACATCTAAAGGGAAAAAACATTGAGTCTATGCTGTTACAGATGAAGCACATAAAAAAAATCTGTGCATTTGAGGTAACTGCTGACATCCAAGATGAGTTGCAGGCCTTGGCTTCCTCCTTTTCCAGTTGACTACTGTCCATTTAAGAAACAAAATAGCTTAAAAAAATGTCTCAGATTTCTTTTTTATAATCCTGAAGTATAAACTCTGACAGCTTGCATTCTTTTTGTGTAGTTAAATAATAAACAGTCTCTTCACAGCTTATTTATTTGCCTCTGAACGTAACTTATCCTGTGTGAAGATTTTTCAGATGTGAAAGCCATGTTTACAGTACAATAAAATAGGATTCTAAAAGTTCCAAAATGGGTGCTTTGCTTAAAAAAGAAAAAAGAAAAAATCCTCCCAGCATTTCAGGATTCTTTGAAGACCCTTGGACGCTCACAAGTTCAAACACTTTGTGATATCTCTGCTTAAAAAGTAGTAAAGGTTGCATTTGGATCCAGTATTAGAATTGAAATACTGGTCTTAAAGAGCAAACTGTTAATTAACGGGGTTTGTTTTTCTGAGTGTCTCAACTTTTACTCACCGAATCTTAAGCTCATAAAAAATTTTCAAGTCATCCTCATTTAATTAAGTTGTTAGTATTAGTGTTACTTCTGCCGGAAAAAAAGTGACACTCATGGATTAAAGAGGGTTAAATGAACTTGTTTCACAGCAGCCTCCACACTAAACTGAGCTTAAATGTTTAAAGCTCTGTGTGCAGCTGAAACTCCTCCTGATCAAGAAGTTTCCCTCTGCTGCTTAAAATACCCACAGCCTCTCTGTGGTATCTGGTGGCTGATACCCTGCTGAAGGATGCAGTGGCTGGCAGTGATTTGGAGGAAGAAAATTACGAAGCGAAAGCAGCCCAGACGGAGTGGAGCAGTACCGGTTTTCTGTGCTCCTTGCACAGGGCACGGTTACATCCTCACTGCAGCGTGCTGCGTCCCTCGCCCGGAGATCTGAGTCAGCTCGGCAGTAATGGACCAGCAGCGCAACTGCCTTTGCTGAATGGAAGTTTTGTAGAAGCTGCGTTTAGGAGGGTGTTTTTGCAGTAGTGATGTTAACTGTTGCAGCTGAGTAATTTAATATCCAGACTCTTAAAGTCTAGCATCCCATAAACCCCTGCTCCCCCTTATCTCTGCCAGAATGCTTATCAAAGCCATGGACTAACTGAGTCCTTGTTAGTCCTTAGTTAGTCCATGGACTAACTTTTAGGGTTGCTTTTGGGTGGCTGGTAAAAGTCACATATGAAGTGCTGGATTCCGCTCACACATGAGGAAACACCCGTGCCTGCCCTGAAGAGTTAACAGTCCGAGATCAGTGGCATATAAAGGGCAGGGGAACAGAGGTGCTCTCCCCATCAATGAAATTTTCATATGTATTAGTTTCTTTTATGATAAAATATGCTCTGACTGTCTCCATGCCCTGTTCTATCCATTGCTAGTGGTCTTTGGACAGCTGTGTATCAGAGTTAGAAAAACTGGTCTTGAATAGAGATTTCAAACCAAAGCTAATGGCCTTGTGGATTAATTTAGGGAGGATGCTTCTTGCAGGAGGTCGGAGCGTTCAAGAAGAATCCCTGATGGCCGAAGGACAAGCAGCTATGTCTAGAAGAGCAAAGATACCTGAGTGGGATGGTGCAGTCTTGACTAGACAATGAGGCTGTAGCTGTTGAATTAATATAAAACAATGTAATTGTGTTTTGAATTGGATAAAGATAAAAGGAAAGAGAGAGAGATAAGCTGGAGAGAAGGAAGTCGCATTAAATTGGATTGGATTCCTTTAATTCCTGGATGAAAGCTTTAGCTGCAGAAAGGGCAGAAGTCGTACAAGAGGGATGCAGGCCTGAGTTTGGAATGGCACAAAGGGAAATGAAGATGATCATTTAGGGGAAAGCAGAAGCAAAGCGTGGCCTTTGCGGATCAGGAGTTTCAGAACAGGCTTATAATGGAGTTGAGCCAGAGGCGTGTAATATGAGAAAAGGAGGTGAAAGAAGGGAATTGAAGGCAGAAGTGACTGAGAAGTGATGGTTGGCAGATTTCTAAAAATCTGTGGGTTTTTTCAACATTTGTTGAGGTTTCTCTCTAGCAACCTCCTTTGTTCTCTTTGTTTGTTTTGGGTTTTTGGGCCATTGTCACTGCCATAACTATTGAGTGACTTCTCTACGTGCATGCTTTACCATTGGTCTATGTACTCATCCTAGAAACGCAGGATGTAATTGCTTAAGAAACAAAATCGACGTGTTCACAGTTGTAGTTGTCCAAGATGACTGGACTTCAGAGCACAGCACCAGGCAAATGTTGTAGGCTATTATATGTTCATGTCATTACAGTATATAGTGGACGTGGGAGAATTCACATGACTTTGGGTTTCTGCTTTTAATACCACCACATAATAGAGTCACTACCAGTATCTGTGACATTCCTGTATTTCAATTTCTGTGTTCCCCGAAGGGGGACTATTGGCAGCTACACAGCACTTAATCTAAAGAGTAATCGAGATAAGATATATCTGAGAATACGCTTACTATTATGATTAATGCAATCCAGGATCTTAGCAATGGACACTTATGTACTGTTGCATAAATACGCCTATTAGAAGACGAACATCCTCTGTGGCAGGGGAGTTCAGTGAAGGCTAAGCTAAGATTTTTGTGTTTAAAAGAAAGAAAGTTCCTATTGTGGACATTTATAAGGAACCTTTTAATTCCATACCTTGAGCTGTATTTTGGTATTGCAAGAAGCACATGGGAAATCACAAGTTTCTCAATACTTTCCTTCAGTCAATACTGTCCAGGCATGTTCTTCATTAAAATGTGGGAGTATGTAAACGTTCCTGCCCGCTGCCTGTATCTGTCCTTCCCCCTGTGAACGAGAACAAAACAAGGCAGAAAGTACGTCTTTACAAACTTGAGTTTGTACTCTGCATCAGCCGAATCATCAGATTTGGAGGACTTTTTCTTAATAATTTTCAGTGGATCAGATGTTCTCGTTGCAAAGATGAGATTAGAGTACCAAACCTCTACATGCCTTCACCCAACAGATGCCTCCCCTCAACCCTAAGTATAACTTAACAGTGATCATGCTGTCAGCTGGAGAGTGCCACTCAACACCAGCGGAGAAGGGTCCCAGTTCTCCTTGAGGCCAGCACTTTGTGATCATGCTAATCGGTCTGCACATACAATCCGAGAGACAGCATTGTGCCTCTTGTGGTTTTCATGGCATTATTCGTTTTTGATACATCTAGGTGTTGATATGGAAATTTGGGAGATTTGCTACGATTCTCAGCGGCAACAAGGTCCTGACTCAGTGACCTACTATGGCCATAGATTCACTCATCTCTGCTGGCTGTGCAAAACATTCACAGTATAGCAACTTCTGTTTCTCAACTTGTTTTTCACTTGCTTGTTGCCTGTTGTCATGAGGATACACTGGATTCCTTCCGAGTGAGTAAAAGGGCAGACCTGGTTGTAGGGAGCCTGGTGCGAAGGTGCTCCAGGCCTGAACTGTGTCTGGTGATAGAAGTACATGTTGTTTGTAGTCCAGAGTGACTCAGTATTTTCAGCAAAGTATTTATTTGTCTTCCACAGTCTGCATTTCTGAATTGTTTGTCACCAAATGATACAATTCCATACATCGATTTGGAAGCATGGCTTACAGATTGCTTAAATAACTTCTTATTGCTGGTAATCAATTGCAGAGAAGCTCTGCTCTGTCATGCTGACCTCGCATAGCTCTGCTTGCACTTCGAGTCGAAATCTTCATTAGCTATTCAGGTGTCGCCCAGTCTTTGCTATTGGATTCTCTGACTGCTTGGCCTCTTGCTTTAGACTTTGAACAGGACATCCCTATTCTTTGCAGGTGCTTCTGAAACTGCTGACTTTGTTTAAAACATTCTCGCTTTCTGTTCCGAGGCTGTCAGTTTCTGTTGGTATTACAAATTTCCACCTTGGGTAGCTCAAAGGATTAGTGGGTTTTGTTTTGGTTAAAAAATTGGTTCTGACTGTTGAGGCGTTTATAAAATAGCTCTAGAGTTTGGGATTGATGGATGATGACTGTTGAAAGGGAAGCGTCATGAGAAAACACCTAATTTTAAAAATTCTTTTCTGTCCACTTAATGAAATTACTTCAGTCTCTTGGAGAAACTTAGGCACAATTTTGGATCAACCGATCACAAAACCAAAGCGGGAGAAGGCTAAACTGGGACTGAGGCTGTAATGAGTAATAAAATGCATTTTGTTTACTGCCAGATTTGGTTTTCTTCCTGCCTTGTTGCCTTTTCTCCCTCTTTCCTTAAGGTTTTTAAGGCATTAGGCGAAATGTGTGTGATGCTTTACTGTATGTTCAGTGTATGCAGTTCTGCAATATTCATGTAAGGATAAGATACTTAACCAACCTAGCAATATTTTTTGAATATGTGAATGACAGTTAAAATATTAATACTCTTGATGCAGGTCCTACCTTTCTAAAGAAAAAAAAAAAGTGCTGAAAGTCAAACTTTGCTATAGATTGCCACATGCTGCAAGGGCATTAAGAGTGCCCTTTGATTTTTGATGTAGGAGGCACTTTGAGATAGACCATTTTATAAAATACATAATTTGTTTTTTGTTTTGGTATTTTATAGGCAAAGAATATTTCAAATTTCTCATGTATCCTTCCTCGCAAGCTCATTTCACAGAAAGTCTTTCCCTACTTGATAATGAGATTTGTTATAACATTAAATGAATATGTCCAAAAAACCATCCAGCAAAAAAACTCTGGTAGCTGCCAGCAAAAACCCTCCGGTAGCTGCTTCTTCAGAGTTCATGTTGCAGAAGTATCGCATCAGGACTCAGATTTTGAGGGGTGATTAGAAGACATAGGTATCTTTGAAAATGCTAGTCTGGGTAAAAGGGCCGTATGGAAAATCTTTGTGATATCTTCTCGTGCTTGTGCCGTAGCAGAGCTGAGAAGGGAGATATTCCAAAAGCTATGGCTTAATCTCATAAAACAGGCTTATATACAGTTATGAAGGATCTTAAAGGCTCAGATGTAACAATCCTTATAGAAAGCATTTTTCTCAACATTTGCTTATTGCCACGATCAATCTAATAGCTGCATGTTTAAGATCTGACTCTGATAGGGAAGTCCTTTCCCGCTCTGGTAGTCAGTATCTGCATTCACACCTGATCTGTATTGGTGTCCCTGAGTGTGGGATCAAACTTAATAATCTTAATATTCTTGCTGCCACTCTTTCACTGAGGATACCTGTTTTGGGACCCTCGTTGTGGCTAATGATGTACTATAACGCATTCATGATGCAGAAGTGTGCTGCATACCATTGTGATAAATTTTGCTGAGATTTACCCAGATTATCAAGGAACTACATAGAAGTTAACCTTCACTGTAAAATGTTTGCCACAAGAGCATTGTGGATGTACATGTAACACTGTCATGGTAGATCTGGTATTGTAGTATTCCTCTGGTACTTCAAATCCCCTTTGTAGTCTTCTCAATAATTATACCAGTCTTTAAGTGACTCAAGACTAACAACGTTTCTTAGGGCTGTGCTTGTTAAAACATTATTGCAGTTATCCTGTCAAACACTGCTTAAAGGTCAATTGAACTGCGTAAAACCTTCAAAAGCCTGATAAGGTTCAGCTCTCTATGTTGTGGGTCCTTCTGGCTAGCGCTGTCTCGGTGCTTTTCCCTCTCAAATCAGCTCTGCTGAGGTTTGTGATCCTTCCACTTACTGCGGCCGCCTCCCGCCAGGTTTCTCTCCTTTGAGAGGATGGGCGTCTTTGTCTTCAGCTCCCAGGGGTATGAGCCAAAGCCGCTCCTCCTGCCTGGTAGACTGCCCTGCTGCTTCAGGGGAAGAGGCTCGCTGGGTTGTTGTCAGATGGTCTGGTTGCCAGTCCAGGCCCATGTCTGTTCTCTTGAGTCTGGATAACTGTGGATGTGGAGGGTAAAGTCCAGTATTATCAGAGGATCAAGTCCCACCCCTCTTGGACACGGGGTTGTGGTGTCTTCTTATACAATACCTCTTCCCCATTCACCTACATTCATTTTTTTGGTCCCTAGTCTTTTTTCAGTATTGTATTTTCTAGAAAAAGGGTAATTGTTGGCTCCTTGCATATTAACCATAACTGCTATATTTAACATCTCCAAAAATCACTGTGACTCACATCCTGGCTCTCTTCTCTCTAGTTCCGACTTCTTTATTTTAAACTACGTCAAATTTGCTGTGATTATTGGTGGAAAACTTTGAGACGAGAAAGCCTTCTGAGCCCTTCTAGTCATCTTCTTCCCTTTGGCTTGCCAGCGGCCTCCTGGGTAGTGTATGGGTATGCTGTTTGGCGGAGGTGTCTTTTGGAGTCCATAAAGGATTACAGAGGCCTGTCAGATGAAGTTTTGCTCTTCATAGCCGCAGATGCTCCCTGACAGTACTCCTCTGAAGCCATTGCAATATTTGCATTAATCCGAGGAGGAGAAAACATTGCTGCAGGGGTGAACCATGCAGCGGCAGCTGTGCTGAGCCACAGCCAAGCGTCGAACCACGTCTCTCTCCTCAGATGGAGGCATGTTCAGCGCAGAGGAGAGCTTTGCGCAGAGATTACATCTGTGCAAACTCTTTAATACTTCAGTGGGTTGACTGTGTGAGGGAAGGCTCGTGTTTTTTCCTAGAAAACTTATTGTGTGGATGTTGAGCAGCGAAGGTGGCTGAAGGGCTGCATGGGAGCGCTGAGCACATGGACGAGGACGGGTTCTGCCAGGCTGTGGTGTGTACTTCCACGATGGGGGTTGGCTGGTTGGGTAAGTTCAGGTGGAATCACAGAATGGTCAGGGTTGGAAGGGACCTCTGGAGATCATCTAGTCCAACCCCCCTGCCAGAGCAGGGTCACCTACAGCGGGTTGCACAGGACACCGTCCTGTGCATTTGCATCCATTGTCCCCTGAAATTAAAGACATGATTATGTAGAAATCGAAGCAAGTGGCAAATGATGTAGAGCTGTTGAGTCAGTAGGAGTCCAACTTGAAAATTGGATTCAGTTAAAGAAAGTTAATAAGCATGGCATTGCTGCTGGCCATTTGCCAACAGAATGTGAAATTTAGTGATTCCTCTGGTAATTTGACCAGCTCTGATTTGTCTACCTGCACCAAATTCACTGTACAATCTCTCTCTCTCTTTTTTTTTTTTTAATGATGAGTGTTACCAGAAACCTGTAGCAAGTGACCGTGCTTTAAAAAAAGCATATTCCAGAATGTAATATTGATACAAGTTTTAGAAAAAGTTTGTGTGGATAAATGCCTCTTAATGGTGCCTTGATTCTGAAAGTGTGATGTGTGTCAGTGTGGAGGCTACAGCCCTGACTTAAAGCTCAAAAATTGCCCAGAAGAATAACAGTATGTAGGAACACGGTCTGTTCCAGAAATGTCTCCTCAGAGTATTTCAGCCCCTGAAATTCTGTGGGAATGAAAAAAATCCGTCAGCTGTTTCAGAAAATATATACAGTGAAAATGTTGATTCATTTTGATCTCCTAGGCCGTATCAAGAGGAAAAGGAGTTTTGAACTGTGCTTTTCTCGCACTTTTCAACTTTAAACAGGACTTTGATACTTGAATGTAGAGGGTGAGTCATATTTAAAAAGTATTATCTGTGGAGTTGATTGAGCAATGTATTGGCATGCCTGAGGGTCTGCAAGTTTCGTCAAGCTCTTCTTAGCCTGTGGTGCTGACAAAATACTAGTAAACTTCCTGCTGTTGCCCGAGAGCCATTTATGGGAAAAAGTTAGCCGTGTCGGTAGGCTCTAGGTGTCAAAGAGGGCTGGTTACTTCCAGTGGGAAGAGCTAATATTTTGGTAAACTTTCTTCTGTATGCAAACTAAATGTAAGACCAGTTGCAAATGTTTGGAATATGTCATTGTGTTGCTGAAAAATGTTTTTGGTCACTGCTACTTGTGGTATAAAGGAACAAAGTTAGTGTGCACTCTTTTTGTTACGTTTGAATGCTTTATTTGTAACGTGAAGGCGGTGTTAATGGAGGGTTTTTGCAGATTTCTCTGTTCCTTTGTTTCTGAAGCCTACAAGAGATGCTGAAAAAAGGGCCTTTCTCTAAACATTGTTGATTCCTTTCGAGCTTGGAAAACATGCAGCTAAAAATGACCTCAAGGCGCCATGTGGTTCGACAAGGGAAATGCCTTCACTCCTCTTGACTGTTAGATCCGTTTAGCTTTTCTTCTTGCCTAAATGGTGTCTGTGAGACAGTAGTCCTTTCTACAGCTGAACGACGTAGTTATCCAGATAGGTCCATCCTCAAGTGCTGCCTACAGTGCGTGCGTCGCGGCCCTTGTCCTGTGTCCTCTCCCTCCGCAGATGTGGTTGTGTCGGTTGTTTGCCTCTTGCGCTGCAGCTGTGCACGAGTAGTGGCTCATTTGGTTGCTGCCCGCTCAAAACTGCCCGGCGTTCTCGGGAGAGGGGGCATTTCACACGGACGTAGGTTGGCCGTCTAGTTGCACAGTCAAGTCTTTAGCATCTGCTGAGGTAAGTGGAACATATTGCTCTACCGCTGTTGTATCTAGCATTGCTCTTCATGTTGTATCTGGCCTTCTGAAACCTACAGTCGCTGTGAGGGGCAATGGCAACTGCGGTGGCCCTGCGTCACAGGATGAGTCTCTGTTTGCTCTGCTCCCTGTTTTGGTTTTAGAAGTGTGATCTTCAATGGTCGTCAAAGTTTTTGTACGAATTATGGCAGAAAACCGTTCTGAACTTTACAAGTTTTCATTCATGACTTTCCTTTGTTTCCTATTTGTAACCCAGTACTTTATTAGTTGCCCTTATAATGGCTTATTTTATCATACTTCTCCTAGCCATTAGTCTTTGATGAAGAACCTCGTCCAATGCATTTTAAAAACATGAGGTTGAGCAGCCATAAATTTTTCTGGTTTTGCCCCCATAGTGATATATTTTAGACCTGTTGCACATTAGTTAAATGTGACCATTTATACACGAATCTTTGCTGCTTCCCTTTCAGAAAAAGGAAAAAAAAAAAAGAGTATGGCTTCCCCAAAGTTCTTGCAATTCTTCCTTTCATTGGGATATAAAGACTTCCACAACAACAGAAGTTACAGTAATTAGTCTCATAGGAAATCAAAAGTTATAACTAAAATTTTCTTAAAGTCAAATTAATGTCATCTTCTATACATAAAAGCACAGGGAGTATAAGATCCTGTACCACGGGGTTTTTCTGGTGCTAGAAACAAGTGTTAGATTGCCTCTTGGGAAGCAGCATCTTGCCCATTCAGTTACTTAAATTTGTCCTTTTAGATCTGTGAGATCAAATGGTAGTTGGTGCTAAATTTGCTAGCAGTGACAGCCCGATAGTTTTCCTGTCTTCCTTCATTGCTCCATCATTTCACCTTGGGTGAATATTTGAGAAAGATGAAGTGGAGGCGAGGAAGGAGAGCAAGAAGGGAAGTTTTCAGGGGAAAATAAGAATTACGTTTTCTTCGTCAGTTTCTTGCAGCTGTTCAAAGATGCTCATGGTTTTGTGGTGCCCGGTGGAGGTCTAGGGCGAGATGTGTGAGCAGATATAGCCGGGTCCATCAGAGCTTGGCATCACACCTCTGCAGGACCTCAGGAGGTTCCCTGCTGCTCCTCAGGCATTGGATCTGCAGTAGTGACACCTGCATAGTTTTCTGCTCAGGACTGCTTTTTCCTGGTGCTTTTCCCCTCATCTATATTTCTGAGTTCCCCTGATCCATACTGAGTAAATTCAAACAGCCTCTGTTTTCAAACCCACAAATACATAGTAAAAGAGATTTTTTTTTTTTAATAATTATTTCTTTACTATTGAGAAGAATAATAACTGGCATTTTAGACGACGTACAAGTACTCCTTGCTTCTGTCTCTAATGTCATTGATACTGTGATGTTTATGTGGAGAAAAGCTATTTTAGGTCATGTTTACGACTTTGTCAAGATCTTAATTTGCTGAGAGCTGGCGAAACCCCACCAAAGTGAACTGGGCCATGGCACCACGCTCTGGCTGATGGTGTTTAACTCTCCCTCTGCCCCACCCTCGTTTGGCATGGAGAACGGATACGTGATCCAGGATTCAAAAATGGACACGGATCTCTTAAAGGCTTTTCTTATTTCTAGCTTTTCCTCAGAATAAATTACTTATTTACTAAATGTATCCCCAAAAGGCAGCTGTGAAAGCCTTTTCATTAAACCATGATTCTATTCTGCATTTTTTTCATTGAATAACCTCCCCCCCCAAAAAAAAGTACCCCATAAATACTTAGATTTATGCAATTGATAAAAAGAGAGTGCTTGCATGAAGAATGACAAATAATGATGATTAATATAGTAAATGAGTGCCTATAAATATTTTGAGAATGCAAGTGAAAGTAAAAAAGAGATTTTGCAGTTCTTTAATGTGCTGTGGTATGTGAATCCAGTTCAGTGACACTGAACTTTTGATTAAAATCAGATATTTGCAAATGGCACTACAGAGGGCCTGAAGAAATCATGTTGCATTTATATTTTAGTGTGTATTTTTTAAAAAAGATTCTTTGGCTTGGAGATATTTGTTTTTATTGATAGACTTAGGCTTACTTCTGAATTTGTCTCTGAGCAAAGTTTTTATTTTTTTTCTTCCCAGTACAAGTAGAAAAGTAAGTTTTTGTACAAATTTCTTATTTTACATACAGCAACAATATCCTGCGTAACTCTGGATTTATTACAACACAACTGAGGCTGAAAATTGTCCTTCTATAATGTGTACATGTGCTAATTAGCACTGTATTCCTCTACTGTAGAATAAATCTAAGTGTAATGATTATTTTTGGAACTACAGTTAAAATTCTGTTTAGGTGAATCTACATAAAATGTTTAGTATATTTTTTGTTTAATTTCATTAATGTATTTAGTTTGATTTCCCGTGGACTTATCTGTGTCCTTACTGAACTTAAGAAACAGTCATTTCATGCACACTTGAAGGATTGTTAACAAGCTGAGGTTTCTATTCTCCTGTTAAATAGAGAGGGAGGGGAAATTAAATTAGTATCTAAGGAATCTCATTTTGTAAATGTGACTGACTTCCAGAATGTCTGCTATAAACCCTCATTGTTCGTACAAGCTCTGAAGCATAGCATTTAACTTCTGTCTTGCTATAACGTTCTGTAGTATTTTCTCTCTTGATTCTCTTGATACTTTTCTTTTGAGCCTGCAAATTTGATCAGAATCTTTTAATTAGAAACCACAATGCTATAAATAGTAGTAAATATAAAATTCTTTACATCAAAGAGCAAGCATATAAATAGGATTTTCTCATCTTTTTTTTTAAAAGACATTAATCTCTTTTGAATGATTGTTAGAAATGTAGAAATGTAGAAATGATTGTTATCTCTTCCAGCAAAACTTATTAAAAAGCATCTAAGTGCTTTATGAAGGATACTTCAGAATTAAGAAACATGTATTAAGCAGAATTCGACATTATATCACAATATATTTTTAATTCTCTTTTTCCTTGTTTTAATGAGGAAGAATATTAGTCATCATGTTACTATCTGGCTTTCAGCACCTAACTAATTATACACAAAGTGAGGAAAATTTCTAAAATATTTCATTTCAGAATTCTTGTTACTTGGATTATTGAAGAAAGTGCGTAGCTTGTAAATGTTTCAGTAGTGGTTAAAATATCTGACCTATTTGAAATGAAAATATTCCAAACATATTTAAGGTTACCTGCAGTAGAGTGCAATGAGGCTCGCCGTTGATCTGCCAGTTGGTTGCAATTTATGTCGGTGTGTAGTCCCTTTGCAGATGCTCATTCTTCATGGCCAGTTTCTGCAGAAAGCTGATCCCCGGCAGGGATACTGAGGGGACTGTATCAGAAATCATCATTATTTTGTTGTGTTTCTTTGTAATAATAAATAGTCATATTTGGTACTGCTTGCCTGTCTCCTCTGTTACTGCAGCGATCCCTGAAGGCATGGAGCGAGTGACTTAAAATAATTGGAATTGCATCCCTTTTGGTTTGGCAGGAAGGTTTGCATACCACTTGTTTTTCTAGGATTCAAGCTTTTAATACTTGTTTTAGATAAAATATCTTTGTGCTTGGTGATTTGAAATAATCCTTTCCACTCCATTTACTTTTGATTCCTTTCAGACATTCACTGAGATGCTTAAACTTTGCAATCTTTGACAAAAGCTAGCTTGCCCGTGGTTGCATTAGATGCATGGGATGGTTGGTATTTTCTACAGGGGGCTTGCAAAGTAGTACGCTTTATGTGCCACTACAAATTGCATCTGAAAGTACTGCAGCTAACTTCCGAGTTGTAATTGATATTTTCCTTCTTCGGTTGCATGACATTAAAATTTCAGAACTTTTTGATTGTGTTGGAGGCACGGCACTGCGCTCTTCCATTAGGTTGTTAGATTCTCCTTTCCTGGCTCTTGTTTATGTTCTGCACTGAGTGCATCTCTCCTGGTCTCCAAGAACTCCCCTTTTATGACTCAGTTGTAAACGTGTCATGCCTATGGTTGGTGTAAAATCCTCGAATTTTCTGAGAAAGTTCCTTCATTTGAGAACTGAATGGCATAATTGATTGTCTTGCTTCAGTGGTTTAGAGGAGCCCTTATAGGTGTCTGTCTTGTTACTTCTGCTTGAATGAGGTGGTATAGGTGGCATAAAAGTACTTATTTCCTTTCTTTGGGTTCTTTTATTGACGTATGTCTGTGAATCTCAGCTTCCCTTTCAGTTGGCCATTTTACCTATTCCCTGAGCGGGCAGGTAGATGTGCTTAAAATAATGTAAAGCCAAGACTTTTCAAAATCTCTTTCTTTATTTTGTGGTTTTTAACCAGATATTCAGAATAATTGCTATCCTAAAAAAGGTACTGGCTGGCACTCTTAAAGTGCAGGTTTTTGTTACCCTGAATGAGATCTGTTAGCTGTCATTGAAAGGGGGAAACTCTCTTCATTCTCTCTTGCATGTCCCCTCCAGCTTCTTTCCATCACTTCTACTCATGGTGTGACGATATAGTTTATTTGGATCAGCTTATTTGTCCGGCAGAAAATGGATCCGCTCCAAGGAATGATTAATTTTCTGATGCTGATCTGACTTTCTGGGTAGTCACACGAGCTGACAAGGGGAGAGCAGGTGGGAACACGTGGCCAGAATGGGGCAGAACTGTTTGTTTTTGGCAGCAGCCTGCAGTATGCAGTGTTGCGGTATTTTACAGCCATGTATCGGGGTTGAAGGAAAGGGCTGCGATTTCTGGGAAGGGCTGAGTTTGTCTGGCTATCCAGAACCTGCATCTTGGTATCTCAGTAGGTTTGAGATACATTTGAGATATGCTTGATTGCACTTGAGCTTAAACTTAATGGTGAGCTTCCTGGGTTTGCACCGCTTGTCTTGGGGGTGGTTACATCTGTGTAATGTTTTTCATCTTAATTTATTAATAGGCATTTTCTGCCTTAAATCCACATTAACGGCTTCTGTTAGGGAATAACTGTGGTCCAAGGGTCACCTCAGAAATACATTAGCCTTATAAT